>JAOQMR010000002.1:6894637-6916819 GCA_027563865.1 Erythroxylum pelleterianum | reverse complement strand
TTGCAACTCATGAAAACTCAATATGAAGGACTAAATTAAGCACAAAAATCATGGATTAGGAGTCAACGAATGCATAATTACTTAAGAACACAGGGCCAATTGATAGTATAAATCTGGTTCAATCAATGCTACACCAAAAATGCATTTTCCGGGTTCAGCTTCATCTGGAACATATTGAGGGTCTGAAAAACTTCTCTGAGATCTTTCAGATGCTCAGCAGCCGTTTTACTCTTAACTACCATATCATCCACATAAGCCTCAACCGACCGCCCGATCTGTTTTTTGAAGACCTCCATGACAAGTCGTTGGTAAGTGGCCCCTGCATTCTTTAAACCGAACGGCATCACCTGGTAACAGAACGTGCCCTGGTCGGTTATAAAGGTTGTCTTCTCCTCATCTTTGAGGTTCATCTGAATTTGGTGATAACACGAAAAAGCATCCAAAAAATTGAGTAATTCATGTCCCGATGTAGAGTCTACCAACTGATCGATTTTAGGTAGGGAGAAGCTATCCTTCGGGCACGCCTTGTTTAGGTCGGTGAAGTCAACGCACATTCTCCACTTGCCATTTTTTTTCTTCACCAGCACAACATTTGCCATCCATTTGGGGTACTTGACCTCCCGAATAAACCTGGCATCGAGCAGTCTTTCAATCTCTTCCTTGATCACTTCCTGTCTCTCCCTACCATGCTACCGCTTCTTTTGCCTGAATGGTTTGTAATTGGCCCGGATACTGAGGGAATGTGATGTTACCGATCAGGGAATTCCAGGCATGTCGTTCGGTACCCAGGAAAAAACTTATCTGTTTTCTACCAGGCAATCCGTGATCTCTTTGACTAGGCCTTTGTCCAGCTCAGAACCTAGGTATGTGAACTTGGACCGATCTGCTTTATCCAATACGATCTGCTGCGTTTCTTCTACAGGATTCATCCTTTCTGTTTCTTCAACAGCTCTCACGTCAAGATAGCTTGCCAAAACGACCGCTTCCTCTAGTGTTCCGACTTCTGCTAAGAAGCATTCCCTAGCGATCTTCTGTTGGCCTCTGACTACACCAATTCCATGCGGGGTTGGAAATTCCATTGCTTGGTAGTAGGCGGAGATGACTGCCCTAAGTGCATTTTGAGTGGCTCTTCCTATTATGGCGTTGTATGCTTCCTCAAACTTGACAACCAAAAATTTGATACTCTTCTCCACCTAACATGGCTTCTGCTCGAATTTCACACTCAACAATACCCGGGCGAACGGGTGGGCCGATGCTCCAGTTACTCCTTTGATGGGCCCGTCCGATGGCAATAGCCGATCCTTTGGTATCTTCATTTGCTCAAAAGTGTCGTAATATAGTAGGTCGACTGAGCTGCCTGTGTCGATCAGTATCCGTTTCACTTCGTTATCCTCAATGCTCAAAGTGGTCACCAATGCATCACCATGAGGACGGCATACACCTTTTAGATCGGATTTTTCGAACGAGATTACCACGTCTTTCGGCTTCCTTTGCTTTACTGACGAGTTTTTGACGATCTACCCAACACATCTTTTTCCTCCTTTATCGGTCGGCCTTCCAACTGCACCACTTCCGAAGATCGTGTTGAAAACGATAATCGACCGGTCATCTCGTTGTTTGGCACTGCTAACCTCTCCTGTCCCAAACTGTGCCCCATATCGGTCGCCTTTGTTTTCGCTTTGTCTCCATCTGCTCGGGTTGGAATTCGTAGCCAGAGCGACTTGGTCGATCATCGCACCCAGGTGATGAACGGGGGCCTGGTGGTGCTCTGACCGTAACTGCAGGTTCTGACGAATCACTGAATCAGCGTCGTCCTCTAGAGCTTTACTTTGCTCTTCCTGGTCTTGATTTTGAAGCAAGAGGTGACCATTCGCGTGTGAAAACTGTGCGCGAGATTCGGGCCATATTGTTGGGAGAACGGCAGGCGATGGCAAAGCCATCTTTTGCAGCGCAAGTGCCATGACGGCGGCAATACCAGGGTTAGCTGCCGCCGCCTGACTGATTTGCATGGTTCTGGACATGATGCCCGGACGCCGGGCCCCATGGTGGGCACCAAATGGTTCAGCCAGATTTAACTGAGGCTGGACGTCGTTGTTCTGATCCATGGTCTGTGCGATTCTGACTGTAAAATACCTACAAAACAGATAACGGCGGGCCGGGAGTTGACTCCCGGGAAGCCCCTCCGACGCTTAAGTCAATATTTCTGAGAGGTTTTGATAGTTGCGAATATGAAAGACAGCTAGGGTTTCAGTCTCATACCTCAATCCAGTGGGAATAGTACCTTATATATGCCGTGGATGTTAGGTTTACGTAGGTCTTTGCGTTTGCATGGGATTTTAATACCTGATGGGCCGATCGGGCTATAGACGTATTAAGATGGGCCTGGGCCTAGCACAGCCGACCCAACCAGAGTTTATAACCAATCCTAAAACCCTCTCAACATTTGTCAGAGCCTATTGGATAATCTTAAGAGACGCTACATCTTCCCGACTGAAAATCATCAAGTCATCCGTAAAACAGAGGTGAGTAAGAGAGGTCTGCCTACACCGCTAATGATAACGGTCGCTCGGAATTGTGGTGGCCTCTCTCAGTAACCCATCTAAACCCTCCATCGCCAATACAAACAGATAAGGAGAGAAGGGATCCCCCTATCGTACCCTCGTGTAACAGAAAAATAACCGTGTAGTGGACCGTTAAGTGCTACAGAAAAATGTGCAAATCTGAGATAAACCTCAATCCAGTTGATTATGCAGCTGGGGACTCCGATAGTCCTCAGTCCCAATGAAAATATCAAAATTCTTACGAATATCAACCATGAGAGCACACCGGGTGGTGAGCGATCAAGGTGATAATCGTTCATCAACTACTGGGTAAGAAAAATAGCATCTGCAATCTGGCTCCTTGGGACAAAAGCCATTTGAGCTCTCCCAATCACCTCTGGCAAAACAACTTTAAACCAATTTGCAATGACCTTTGAGATGCACTTATAATGGACATTGCATCAAGAGATCGGTTTGAAGTCACACAGTGTTTGTAGACTCTCCACCTTGGGAACCAAGGTAATCCTAGTAGAATTTACCCATCGAGGCATAGCCAAAATAGAGAAAAAATACCGCATTGTTGCTCTAAAGTATGATCCAATATTATCCCAACACCTCTTATAGAAAAAAGAGGTGTACCCATCCAGCCCTAGAGCCTTATCCTCCAGAATGGAGAATAAAGTAGTACGGATCTCCTCATCCGACACTGGGCTCGCTAATGACTAAACCATATCATCTGGGATATGCTGAGTGAAGAATATAACAGCATTCGCCGAAGGTATCGAGGGGGGAGATAGACGAATAGCCTAAAAACAATCCACTGTCATCTGGCCCAGTGCTCCCTGATCTGTAATAAAAGTGCCAGTCTCATCATGTAAACCGTATACCCGACCTCTGACCTGTCGATGAATCAAGGATTGGTAGAAAAATATAGTGTTCTAGTTACCTAAGGCAAGCCACTAAACCCAAGATCTCTGCCGATAAAATGACTCCTCATCCTGCTTCAATTTGTAGTATTACCGAGCTAGGTCGCGCTCTGCAATACCTAAATCTGTCAAATGCGGAGAAGCATCTAAAGCTACCTAAGCTATAGTCCACTGGGCTCGTGCCTCCCTAACTCTGCAAGAAATATAACTGTAGTGTTGGGATCCATTTCAGGAACCCAACCTCTTAACACAAATCGAATCGGAATTCCTAAAGCGGAAGCAAAGCGAACGAACGGAAAACGGAAGCATAAGCGAAAGAATCGAAACAAAAGCGAAATCGAATCTGTTGGGTCCGGGATTCGGTACCTGGGGGAACAGGCCCAGCCATAAGCCCCAGCATACCCCCGCGGCCCGCACAATTGGTACTGTCCTCTTTGGTCTGGGAATCCCTCTCCAGGATTCAAACACAAGACCTCAAAGTTTTATAGCTTCCACATGCTCGCTTCTCACCATTGAGCCAAGCTATAAAACCTTGAGGTCTTGTGTTCGAATCCTGGAGAGGGATTCCCAGACCAAAGAGGACAGTACCGATTGTGTGGGCCGCGGGGGTATGCTGGGGCTTATGGCTGGGCCTGTTCCCCCAGGTACTGAATCCCGGACCCAACAGAATCGAATTCACTCAGAGCGGAAGCAAATCCGAGATCCAATACCAAGTATCCAAAATGAAAGAACGGATAACAAACTTAAATCGAAAGTATCCGAAGCGGATGCCACACGAAGACATCGAATCAAACTGATACAGAAGCAGAATTGAAAGCAAATCGAATTCGAATCTAACTGAAACAAATTGTCCGACATCCGCGAACAAATATTTCAGAAAAAGGCTTTAGAAAACGTTGCGTTAGAAACTCTAAGACTAAACCAAATCCGTATCGGTCTAAATTATTTTTTTTCTTCAATCTTTTCGAATTCATCAATCAAAGTGACTTCAATATCCAATTGAAGTCAAGCACACTTAAACTCAATTTCACTTAATCCTTCATATTCGAAACATATCCCATTATTCATAAACTCCATAACCTTAATTCATCTGATCCGTCATATTGCGAATGCTTTTCTTTTTTTGCCCCAAAGGATAGTTAATACACATACCCATGAATCCACAATTTATCAAAATTGGGCAGCATCTCCCCTAAAATCTTGCTAGCCAAAATAATAACAAAAACACTTCGATATAAAATCCACCCACTCGTACAATTCATCGGACCTCCTGTCCGGATTCCCAAAACACAATCAACACAATTCTATACCTAAACACTTCCATATGATTTAATTCCAAATCCATACTCATAAATAATCCCATTCATGATCATCTCATCTCGACCATACTCAAAGTTATATTTCAATTCAATACATAATTCCATAATTCATATCTCAATTCATAAGCATAATTCACATTCATATATACTAACCATAGTTTATTACATAATCCAATTCCATAATCATATACAAACTTTAATGGCATTTACAAGCCACAATACAACATCAATATAGAACCCGAATTCAAATACAAAGATACAAAAATTCTCCACTTTCGTTCACCCGATCTTCTTCTCATAACCTGTGGATGGGAATGAAGGGGGGGTGAGCTTACGCTTCGTGGGTAACAAGTTTATAAACGAAAATAAGCAAAAACCGTTGTAAAGTTCAAACTCAAGTCTATTCCACATATTTTCAAAACTGTTGAAAAGTTCATTTATCGTATGAAAATCATACTAATTTGATAAAATGCTTCGTTTCAATCAAATTTTTAGTCAAATTCGAAATTCAAAATCAAACATATCATCACATAGCATATCAATACAAAAGATTCAATTTATTCACATACTTGACAATTTACAAATGCAAATGCACACATAAATGGCTCGAGAGTTTCGTAAACACAACGAATAAACCGAAGTTTATCGTAAACACAACGAGTTCGATTTCTCTAGATCTCGTGGCCTAAAGCAGGTAGCCTGCAGAAGGCTAAGGGTCAACGTGCACGTGACTATCACAACGGGTTCTCTCTTGCCCATACAAAGCATATATTCATGTTCAAATCGGTTTAACGAATGCTCATGCTTTTGGAGTTTTTCTATCTTTTCATTCATACAAAATGTCATGACTTCTTAATGGCATAACAAATGCATAATTCATAATTCGCAATGATTCACAATAATTCAACACACATTTTCCCATATTCACAACAATTCACATATACACACATAATCAATTTCTTTAAATCATTTAAAAGCAATAAATGAAGTAATTGAAAACATTTCATCATTTGATTCCAAAAATTCACTTTCCTTTCTTGATTTCGAAACAAAAGAAAACTTAGTGGCAATTTAGTGGCCCATTATTCAATTATAAACGTGATACCCACCTCATTTCCATGCTAGCAACTTGTCTGAAGCCTCAATTCTCCAAAGCCTTTCTTCTTTCCTCCAATTTAAAATTTCCTAAACCATAAATATGCAAATTCAACATCATAATTAGCATAATCCTCAAAATTAACCATAGGAAACCCAATTCCAACATATTTCCAAGCTATCTAAATCAACAATTTCTAAAAACCCCAAATTCCAAAATTGGGCATAAACCCTAACTCACATTAATTTAAAATTAATCCTCAATCATAGCATAATCACTAAAATTAACCTTGGAAAACTCAATCCCATCATATTCTTAAACTATTTAAACTAAGAAACTTCCAAAAATTCAAATATCAAAAATCGACTCTTACCTTATTTTCCACCATTTTCGAACTTTCTTGGTTCCTTAGGGAGCTCTCATGCTCTTTCATCTTTTTCCTCTTGAATCTTCCTAAAATCCCTCTTGGAATCTCACAAAATTGAAAACCCTAGCTGTTTCCCTCTCTTTTTCCTCCATCGCCGAAGCTCTCTTTCTTCTCTCTTATTTCCTTTCTTTTCTCTTCTTTGCTTTCTAAGTCACGATTCTGCTTCCTTTTAACAGCCAACCCACATGCCATGTCATTAAATAAATGATAAAAGACTCTCATGCCCTTCCTTATAAGCCTTGAAACTAAATGGATTAAGTGTTCTTCCAAAATTACCCTCAAAAACTGATATCTTTACTCCAATTTTCGATCAGGTAAATGAAACAATTTGCCAAAACTTCCTTCTACAAAAATGTTCCTCTAGGTCTGATCTTTTGAACGACACCAAAAGCGCTCAAATCAAATCGGAATCGAAGAAGTTATGGCCAAAACACTTTCAGGCCAAAACGAGATCGAGACTACACACTATACCGAGCTTCAATCCAGACTTTGGAAGTCTTAGAGGCTGAATCTCGATCGGACTTCTTCATCAAAGTTGTATCCCCATGTCTCTAGTTTAATTTTAAACTTGAATCACCTTATTCCGAGCTCTATAGCTCCAGATATCCTCAAAATACCGATCGATATTCAGAATTTTTCCATCGATCATCCCACTTTGAACCGGTCGATCTCTCTCAATTTAATCTCAAAAGTCATATATTTTCATGGAAAGATAGGAAAATGTCTTAGGAATCCAACTCTTCAAAAATCAAGTCGATCGGATATTGGATAAAGAAGTTATGCTCAAACTAGTGGAGGGAGGTCGGTCGGCAGAAAACTCCACAGAAGTGTCGCTCGACCAAGGACCAGAGGTCGGTCGACCAAAGACCAGAGGTCGATCGGGCAAAGACCGGAGGTCGGTCGGCCAAAGACCAAAGGTTGGTCGGTCAAAGACCAAAGTTCGGTCGGTCGGCTAAAAGAAGGTCGGTCGGCCAAACTCGCCTGACCGACCTACAAACTTCGAACGCTCATAACTTTTGACTCTGAACTCCAAATTTCATAAAATTTGTATCTACGGAAAAGAGAAAAGACCGATCTACAATTGTCAAGAAGAACTTAACAACAAATTCGGTCTCTAAAGGGGTCAAAAATGCCCTCAAAGGTGACTGGTCAATAGTCTTCACACTAAACAGCATCAGAACTTCCGAAAATCATAACTTTCTACTCCCTCATCCAAAAATTTCGTGCTTTATATCACTAGAAAGATAAAAACGAGCTCTACAATATTCATGAAAAACTAACAAACCAATTCAGCCTCTACCTTAGTCAAATTGTCGATCGAAGTTTTTGCCCTGTTACCAAATCACCTAAACAACATCAAGACTTCAAATTATCATAAATTCTAGACCTGATATCGAAAAATTACAAATTTTATGGCTACAGAAAGCTCTCTACAGAAGCTACAAATTTTATGAAGATCATTTTATCAAATTTTGCCTAAATCAAAAGTCAACTATTCATTCACAAAAAGTCAAACTTTTCTTAATTCTTCAAATTTTCACACTTTCACTAATCACTTCTTGCTTTTCAACTTCCATTTCAATCAACTCATTCTCTCTACTTTCATAACCCATACATATTTTCCTCAAAACCTCAAAGTCATCAAAACAATTCAATTTCTTTCCTCATAAATTTTCTTAACACACAAATTCATCTATCACACAATACACAATACTTCATATTTTTATCAAACATAAGCAAATCTCAAGGAAAACCTAATGTCTTTCATTTCATCAAATTCTCATATATTCATTCATCTATTTCTAGAAATCATACTATATTTCCTCATTTAATATTATTTTACATTTTCTAATTTCCAAAGAAAGTTCGGGGTCCAACATGTAGTCCCGAAAGTGGAAGGACTTCAGCTCCTACTTGAATAGACGTAGCCAGTGAGTCAAGCAAAACATCGAGTCCCCTCGTATAAGTGTAGTCTAAACCCTCTTGACAAGCTCTAAAATATTGTGATGATTAACCCAACATTTCATAAACTTGAAAGGAGTAGTAGGGCGATGTCGTAGGGCTCCAAACTGAACCGCCATAGTACTATGGTCAGATATATCTCTCGGTAGGACCTCTATAAAGGTACTAGGGTAGGATGTGAACCATGCAGAGTTACCGAAACTCCAATCTAAATGTCTAAGAATAGAACCTAGTCCCTCCCGCCCATTATGCCAAGTCTACCACAAACCCCTCTAAGGAAGCCGTGACAGCTCAACATCATGTAAACACTGTCCAAACTCATCTATATGGCTATACCATCCAGTATCTCCGCCAACTCTTTTAGAATGACTCAGAATGGAATTAAAATCTCCCAACACCAACCAAGGAATAGAAATAAAGCGCTCAGCCCGTCCTCAAAGAAAGCCCCAAAGCTCTCGCCTAATACCCGGGTCAGTGGAGCTGTAAACTATTGTCAGGCCAAAAACAGTATCTTGTCATCATGGACTCACCTCATAACTAATGCCCTAAAATTTAGACACTGAACTCTATATATCAAACATACTCGGATCCCAACATGACAGAATGCGACAAGCTAACTGATCCGTCACATTACTCAGATAATCTCATCCCTGATAAGTAGCAGAAACGATACCCTCCAGATTATGAGAAACAAATTTTGTCTCCAAGAGACCAACCAAACCAAGATCATGACGCCAAATCCAATCTCTAACCACTCACTGAGTATTGGGGCCATTAAGGCCCCTAATATTCCAACTTCCTATCATAGGAAATGGAATATAGAAAGTAAACTACGATGATCAACTAGAGGGGCTGCTCCTCTCTCTAGCTCTATCCCCTGTCAACCTCGGAAATAGAGTAGGACTTGATGAGTCATCAAGTGAAAAATATCCAAAGGTACCATCAAATTTAGGTCAATGAATACTACTAGGGATAGAGGCCTCTGAACTTAGAACGCATGGCATTTGACTAGGAGTGGTCCTCATCTCTATAATCAAGGCTGGACTAGGTGTCTAAGCCGGACTAGCCCGCTTGTCAGTAGAAACAATATGCCCTGGCTCTGAGGGACTAAGTAATCGACATGGAGAAACCACTGATACTCCACAAATGGGGGCCTGGTCTACGCCCTTAGTCATAGGACTAGTAGATCGACTTAAAGCTAGAGGAGTAATCAGGGGTCGGTTTTCAACTTTGGGAGGGTCTCTCGAGATCACCGCCTGAATGGTTGAGGAAGTAGGAGCAACTAGTGACTCGACTATAGACTGAGGACCTGAAGGCTCAACTGCAGGCGGGGGAGCACATGAATGTCCAAATACATGACATGTGGAGCATCACTTAGGTGTCCACTCATACTCCAATCGAATGCGAATCAGGTCAGCACTCAATTTGCAGCAAATGTCAAGCTCCTGAACCGGCTCAAAGTCGGTAGAAAGCTCCACATAAAGCCTAGTAAAAGAGAGACGGGTGCGGGCGTAGGTATGCCAATCATAATTAAGTGGTTGCCCGATCCGTCGGCCTATGAGACCGAGACTGCACTCATTCTATAGTGGTTATGGTAGCCCATGTAATCGTACCCAAACAAGTACTCAGGACACTCTAGATTTATCAAACTCAAAATGCGAGTGCCACTGCTAAAGAACTATGGATTTTCCACCAAAAATCCACGGGCCCTGCTCGAGGATAGTCTGTAAAGCTGCTTTAGTCTGGAATCGAAATAAAAAGAACCCTGTACCTGTGGAGAGGACATCCTATAGGCCTAGGGTCTGCCAAGCCTGCATAGCTAGAGTCTGCATGGTAAGGAAAGGCATACTACGCCCCGGAAAAAAAACCCTACTAAACAACGTGTCCATTAATGCAGATTCTCATCAACGAACTCATCCGATATCTCCACCGGGTACTCAGATGGTTCTTTAGCCAGAGCTGAAAAATGAAATCCAAAATTGGAATTTGTGATACTCACTTTCTCAGCTTATGAGAAGTCAGCAGGGGCATTTAAGGAATTTTTTAAGAGGGCATTTTTGAAGTTACCTCCACCAAGGGCTTCATTGGAATTTCCTGTTGATGAAAATGTTAGAGGCTTCCCGAAGTCCACCTTCCTCTCCTTCATTCGGCCATGCTCTCCTCCAACGCCGTAGGCGAGGAGTGACGCCGACGGTGGGAGCTGCGTACCAGTCGATGGTGGCACTCCAGCCGGAGCAAGGTGACCAGATCTTGGGGCGGCATTGATGGCGGTGGGCAGCGTGGTGCCTCCATCTATGTGGGTCAACGACGGCATTGCTGTCTGCTTTGAGGCGGCGACAAATTTCAATGAAGGAGCAGTTGGGATTTCTGCAACCTCTCCCCGTGGTGCCGTAGGTCAGCCCCTCGACAGTGAAGGAAGGCTCGTCACCGTCGATAATGGAGATCGATCTCCTCCCTACAGTCCGATGATGGTCACAGATTCTTCCATCATTTTGTGATTTTTGTTGTGTTTCTAGAAAAACCCGGGATAGGTGTGAGTAGATCGGGAAAATTCGAGTCTTTTAGGACACTTTGAGCCCTTAATGGTGAAGGGACACCGTCAGTGGCTAGTGGAGGAGGCATATTGACAGTGAGACTTTCAGTCCTCCTTCCTGTGTTGTTGAACGATCGGTTGACAAATCCGAATGTTGGGTTGCATAGATCGAGACGAGACGAACCCGTTGATGTGAACAGGTAGGTTTCCGGCGATGGAGGTGGTAGCACCGACGGCGGTGGCGGTGACAGTGCTAGTCGTGCCACCTGTAGATGCATGACAGACAACAGTGGTTGTTGGACGTGTTATGGTGGCCAGAGAACGTGATTTGCTTTTCCAAGACATGGTGAAAATTTAAGTTCAGAGAAAATTTCATAAAACCTAAACCCCTAAACTTTAAACCCTAAACCCCTAAACCCCTAATCCCTAACCCTAAACCTAAACCATAAAACCCTAACCCTAAACCCTAAACCCTAAACCCCAAACCCTAGAACGTTAAGCTCAAAACCCTAAATTCCTAAACCCTAAACCCTAAACCCTAAACCCTAAAACCCTAAACCTTAACCCTAAACCCTAAAACCCTAAACCTTAACCCTAAACCCTATACCCTATACCTTTTCTTAAGAGAATAACAAATAGATTAATAAAAGGGAAGGTTCAATACAAAAAAAAGAGGCCAAAGAAGGCACTCAAAAAACTATATACTAAGAAAACAAATAAGTCGCAGGCAGCTCTCAAATACAAAAAGCAAAACTCAGTGCGAAGTCTCCAGATATGTCGATGAAGATCAGGTATCTGAAAACGAGACTCAAGGCTGAGAAGCCGAGAATGGATGAGCTCGATGATGTCCTCAATAATCTCCTGGGGTGATCGATGTCGCCCACTAAAGATGCGGTTATTCCTTTCATACCAAAAAAAGTAAACAGTAGCAGAGAGAACTAACCGTAATAGCAAATGTAAAAAATCCTTTCGCTGACGAAGATGGGTGGAAGCCCACTGGAGAAGGGGAAACCAAGTAGTGGAAGGCCAGGCAGTGTGGGTCTTCATCAAGAACGAACCCCAAACTAGGGTAGAGAACCTGCACTGAAAGAATAGATGATCATGTGTCTTTGTAGAGGAGCTGCATAACACACAAGTCGAAGAAGACAAGACACTTGTCCATAGTCCAAAGGCGTCTCTGTGATCTGACTAGAGGATAAAAGAGTTCCACATAATATGCCCTGGAAGTCACAGTAGATGATGGATCGGATCCACTGGTCCTCGAGCTCGGAGAAGGTTCTATGCAGAGTCAACAAAAAAGACTCCTGATGAGTGACCTTTCCAAACCCAACTATCAGAATGCTAAACATGAGGTCTAAAGCGGATAGAGTCCCAAACCTGCTACAGCTCATTGCTCCCCTCAAGAAAAGCCCGCTCCCCAGAATATATGATCTCTGAGACCCTAGCATCCTAAGAGAGCCCAGTAGAACCTAAACCCTATACCCTAAACACTAAAACCCTAAACCCTATACCTTTTTTTAAGAGATAACAATATATTAATAAATAGAAAGGTTCAATACAAAAGAAGCCAAAGGCGGCACTCAAAAACTATATACAAAGAAAAAACAAGTAAGCCACAGGCGGCCCTCAAATACCAAAAAAAACAAAACTAAGTGGGAAGTTTCTAGATATGCCGCTAAAGATCAAGTATCTGAAAACGAGACTCGAGGCCTAGAAGCTGAGAACGGATAAGCTCGATGATGTCCTCGATAATATCCTGGGGTGATTAGTGTCCCCTACTAAAGATGCGATTATTCCTCTTATACCAAAGAAAGTAAACAGTGGCAACCTAAACCCTAAACCCTAAACCTATATCCTAAAACCCTAAACCCTATATCCTAAACCCTATACCTTAAAACCTAAACCCTAGGTTCAACACAACAGAGGCTAAAGGAGGCACTCAAAAACTATATACAAAGAAAATAAATAAGCCACAGGTAGCCCTCAAATATAAAAAAAAAACAAAGCGAAATGGGAAGTTTCCAGATATGCCACTGAAGATCGGGTATCTGAAAGCGAGACTCGAGGCTTAAAAGCTGAGAACGGATAAGCTCGATGATGTCCACGATAATGTCCTTGGGTAATCGGTGTCACCTACTGAAGATGCAGTTGTTCCTCTCATACCAAAGAAAGTAAACAGTGGCAGAGAGAACCAACCATGATAACATATGTCGAAAATCCTTCTACTGGCGAAGATGGGTGGAAGCCCACTGGAGAAGGGGAAACCAAGTAGTCGAAGGCCAGGCAGTGTGGGTCTTCGTCGAGAGGGAACCCAAACTAAGGCAGAGAACCTACACTAAAAGAATAGATGATCATGTGTCTCTGTACAAGAGCCGCATAGCACACAAGTCGAAGAAGACAGGACATCAAAAAATTAGAGCCTGTCCATAGTCCGAAGGCGCCTCCATGATGTTAATCGGAGGATAAAAGAGTGTCGTAGAATATGCCTTAGAATCCACAGTAGATGATGGATCGAATCCACTGGTCGTCAAGCTCAGAGAAGGTTCCATGCAGAGTCAACAGAAAAGATTCCCGATGAGTGACCTTCCCAAACCCAACTATCAGAATGTTGAACCTAATGTCTAAAACGGATAAAATCCCAAACCTGTTGTAGCTCACTGCTCCTCTCAGAAAAAGCCAACTCCCTAGAATGTATAATCTCTGAGACCCTAGCATCCCAAGTGAGCCTAGTAGAACCTAAATCCTATACCCTAAACTATAAAGCCTAAATCCTAAACCCTATACCCTAAACCATAAAACCCTAAACCCTAAAACCCAAATCCCTAAACCCTAAACCCTAACCCAATATGACTTTTCTTGGATGAAAGCATAATTCCAAATTATTTTGAAAGACCTAAAAAGATTGAAGGAGAATCTTATGATCTTTATAGGTTTTGGAGTATAAAAGGATATCATCAATGTAGATTAAGATACTAGAATGAATGAGTTCATAACTTTTTTCATGGGCCATTGGAATAGTGATGTGGCAGCTTTGAGTCTAAATGGCATATTAATCCATTGGTTTTGAGAATTCAGAATGAAAAAATTTATCTTGTATATTTCTTGTAGATTTATACCCAATTGCCAAAATCCTGCTTTCAAGTTATATTTTAAAAAGATTGTTGCTTCTTTAAGAAACAGGACTTAAGTGTTGATCTTTGGTAGTAGGAATTTATCATCTTGAAAGAATGCATTTAGAATTTCATAATCAATTACCAACCTCTTTTTCTCCTCTATTTTATTATCTCTTTCGTTCACATAGAATGCTTGACACGTGCAATCTGATTTTGTGGGCTTAATTAATCCTTGTTAAAGTAAGATAGCACACTCCTCTTGTGCTAACTTTAAATCATCAAGATTTATGCTATGATAAGTAGCACTGGTAGGATTGATATCTTCATTCTTCTTGAATGGGTTATGAATGAAGAATTATGGATTTTTCCATAGAGGATTAGGTTGTGAGAGCTGTGCATGATTTTTAAGACAATTTTCTAAAAATTGATCTTGTAGTGCTTTTTATGGAGGAGTACTTGGGTGACCTCAAACAAGTTGCATATATCTACGTAGGCATTGAAGTTGCTTGACATTTGACTCCTTTGGGTAGGATTTGTAATAGAGATTCTTTGCAATAGACATCCATACCAATTAGGATATCTGGACTAGGTAAATGACTATTAAGAACTTTAATCCATATAATATAATCAGGGAAAAATATTATCCCTATTTTCGTTTTAGTGTTAAGCCTAATTTTGAATGAATTACCATTAGTAGATGTGAAATATTAATCATGTGATATTCAAACTTGAGGAGGTAAGATGTTGGGCTTCATAATACTTCGACAGGATCTAATATCCATATAGCCAATAGCCTTAATTGGCTTGTCATATTTATCCTGTCGTAATAACTGGATATGGACATAAGGACTAGGAACGGTGATAGGGTCTGGAATGGGAGAAATAAAAGGTAGAGATTTGTTGGGAATTGTTTCTTTAAAGAACAAATGTTCCTCTCCAACATCTTTGACTAGCTCATGAAGAGTCTTAGGTCTAGCTTGTGAGTTTTTAAGCCTAACGTAAGGTCTTGAATCTAGGTCATAGTCATCATACCTAGGATGAAGTTCTTGGGAAGGTTGACAATAATGGATTTCTCTGCGTTGTTGCCTTCCTTTGCATCGAAATTCGCCCTCCTTTTTCAAACTTAGGCTTCATTTTCACTATTTGTGTCATCATAGTTTAATATTAGACATACTTCATAATCTGGTTCACACATGGATGGATATACATCCCATATGAAATGTCCTCAATGATAGCTAATGTATACAGGTTGTCCATTAGATTTAACATAATAAATTTGAGTTCTATCTCTGCCTTTTTGTGTGATAACATCGGTTGAAACATTAAAATGTGTCCATATGTGCTAAAGGACCCATGCTAGTCTTCATTGTCCTGCATAGATAGATTTAACATATTCTTCTCTTAATGTCTTGAGAATAGGAGTAGTTGTGTAGAAAGAATGCCTATGATGAGCATGGAACACCTTTTGATAGTTAGTGATCCATTGTGTTGGCATTAACTTTCCATGTTCCATTAGTGGTAACTATTTTCAATTTTGGATGATGTTAGTCTAATCATGATCTCTATCTGCTACTGGTTCTGCCTGAACTTGATGGGCTGGACGTTGCTGCTTGGATCCATGATTCTGACTGACTTCAACTAAAGAACACCTGCAAAACAAATAAGGCACGCCGGGGGTTGAATGCCGGCAGGCCCCTTCGATGCTCAAGTTAGTCTTTTTGAGAGGGTTTTGGTTGCTAAGAACAGAGAAAACTAGGGTTGTAATGTCGTACCTGTATCATGGCTAAATAGTACCTTATATATGGAATAATTGCTAGGTTTAGGTCTTTATGTTTGCATGGGAGATTATCACCTACGACTGGGCCGTCGATGCCTAGGCCTAGGATTGGGCCTTGTATGGCTGACCTAACCATAAGCCCCCTACTCCTCGAGTCTGATCCAAGAGAAGGATTGAATAGCATGTCTTCATGGCAGCTCGTGCTAGGCCCGACCGATCAATTGTCGTGATGTAACCGACCGATCAGACGCAATGACATGACGGACCGATCGAGAGTAACGACAGGGCCGATCGTTCGGCTGTGGTGATATGGCAGGTCGATCGGAGATCAATGCCCTATGCGCAATGGATCCCGCTATGACAGGAAACCGATCGGGCACCTATGTCTTGTGCGCGATAGCTTGGGCTAAAACAGGACAATCGGTTGACTCGTTCTAGGACAGGGCGATCGATCAGCTCACGCTATGCCAGGATAGTCGATCAGACGTCGATGTGTTGTCGCAACACTAGGTCTAATCACTACTTAACGATACGTATCTTCCGGGCGCCGTTCAAAATTTGAAACGATGCATCCTTTTAATTGCTGCGCAGGTGTCATGCGCTGTCATACGCTGTCATGCGTGTCCTTTCGATTGTCACGCCGCTTCGAGTCTTTAATGACCATGTTCAACCTCGGCTCGGATTTCACCACGCGGTTAACACCGATTGGTATTCTCGTTCAGTTGATGAAATTTTGGAACCAGCGGTCTTCTTTCGCTATGCGTATTTATTTTTCCGGCTTCCATTCTTTGTACTCTCATCTCTTTGTCTGCAGTCACCGGAGTGTGTTTCTCACCACCGACTTCCAAATTCCAAACTTCAACCACTAACTAGGTACGTCCTTTTTCCTCCCTTCATCCCATAAATTTCCTTTTTGCAATCATGTCGTCAACCAGCCCTAGAGGTGAAGTTAGTCCTAGGGAGGAAACGGCCGAGAGGGCCTTACATATTGTCGGGCCACTGGGGATAGCGGCGAAAATGGTGGAGATGCCGGAGGCCGGCGGGAATGAGGCTCTTGAGGCAGGGGGAACTGAGGAAACTGGGGTGAGTGCCCGGAAGGATGGGCAGATTGTTGAGAAGCCGCCGAGTGACCCATCGACGATGACCGCGGGGGAGTTGCATCGATCAGTCATCAGGAATAACATCCCTGCGGCATAGGGACCCAGACTGGCCTCCGAGAATGAACGGATTCATAGCAGTCCGAGAGGGTACTTTGTTGTTTCAGACAGCTTTTTTTCAGTCGGTGGTGCGAAGCTCCCATATGCCTCGATCATTGACGAGGTGTGTTGCGCCTACTAACTGGGGCCGAGTCAAATTCCTCCGAATGGTTGGAGGTTTATTAATGTTCTGGCCTTGCTGTGTCACCAGTTTGGATGTCCTCCGTCGATCGGCATTATGCGTCATTTCTTGCGGATGAACCAGAGCTCGAGTGCCGGGGCCGGGATCCCTCATCTTCAATACAGATACCCGCTATCATCCTGCTGGAACGACCTCAAAAGTCCAGGCTTGGAGGACGAAGTACTTCTTCGTGAGGCCCCCAGGATCGCCCTTTGAATCCAGGCCGTGGAGGTATCCCCTAGTCGAGCGATGGAACGACACCTCAAGTTTGCTCCTTTCCAGGGAAGAGCGGGAGGTGGTCGATCGCATTAAGGCACTCGGTCGGTATGACTTCGATCACCTCGTTCTGGGATATTGGGGGGGCCTCGACCGATTCATTCTTACTCAACCCCCCGCCCCAAATTAGTAGGCTAAGAGAAGAAACTGCCCCTTCTAGTTGACCCCTCGTAGTTTAATTATTTTCCATGTTTATAAGTGTTGGTTTCGATTTCTAACTTGTTTCCATATTCGTGCAGCCATGGTGAAGCTTAGCGATTACACCGGATCTTCCAGCTCCGCTAAAGGCCAGTGAGTGCTCTGGAAATTAAGGAGTTGTTGGGTAGTCTCGTGTGCAGCTGCGTAAGGGGTTTGGCACTCTCCTTCACCACCCGAGCGATCCGAGATTTTATTCTCGGCATCACCTGGTTCCAAGATCCCGTCTTGGCAACCTGGCCAAGCGATGTTGACGCTGAGTGATCCGAGATTTTGTGAGTGATATTGAAAGCTTATATATTGATAAAACGCCTTCAGGTTTTGAGGGTCTCGGTAGAATCTGGCCATCAACGTTGCGTAGGATGTAAGAGTTGTGTCCGATTTGTTTGACCACCTGGTAGGGTCCTTCCCACACCTGTCCAAGCTTTCTGGGATGTTTTCCAGTCACCTCGGCTTTTCTTAGAACATAGCCACCGATCTTTATTTCGTTCAGTCTTACCCTTTTGTTGTAAAACCTTGTTGCTTTTTGTCTGATGGCTTCTGAGTGAGCGACTGCCTTATCCCTGTCTTCACTGAGGAGTACAAGTTTCGCTCTGCAGACTTCATCATTCCGCTCTTCTTCGTAACCCGATACTCTTTGTTTGTGCAGTACCACTTCCACTGGAACTGGGGCTTCTAGCCCAAAGGTCATCCTGAACGGTGTTTCTCCTGTGGCTCCATTTGGGGTTGTTCTGTATGCCCACAATACTTCATCTATTTTGTCTACCCAAGTCTTACGTCCATCTAAGCGCTTCTTGAGGGCACTAATTATCTTCTTGTTAGTGTTCTCCGCAAGACTGTTGCTTTGAGGGTGAGCTACTGAAGTCAATTGGAGCCTTATCTTTAGTCGCTCGCAGAAATCTTTGAACTTGTCGTATCAAATTGCCGACCGTTGTCTGTCACCAAGATCATGGGCATCCCAAAATGACTTAGTATGTTCTTACGTACGAAGTTTTCCATCTTCTGCTCAGTGATAGTGGCGACCGCTTCCGCTTCTACCCATTTGGTGAAGTATTCAACTGCCACTATTAAAAACTTCTTCTACCCAGGACCGAGAGGAAAAGGTCCTAGTAAATCCATTCCCCATTGAGAAAAAGGGATAGGATGGCTCACATTTTCATCCGCTTGGTCGGCTGGTGAGACAAATACTGTTTTTCTGGCAAGCCTCACATCGATTAACTTTCTCTTGGCAGTCTTTCTTCATTGTCAGCCAGTAATACCCTTATCTAATCAATCTGTGAGCCAACATTCTACCTCCTAGGTGATTTTCGCACATTCCTTTGTGGACTTCCGCCATTGCCTGCTCTGCCTCTTCTTCGCTCAAGTAACGTAGTAGTGGCCAGTCGTAAGATCGCTTGTACAGGGTGTCATTCACGATCGCATACTCGGCCACCTTTACCCTTAGTTTCTTGGCTTCCAAGGTTTCTTCTGGTTGTGTTCCCTCAAAGAGATACTGTCTGATCGGTTCCATCCAACTCGATCGCTCGGTATTTGCGGACTTCATTGGCTTTCTGGATGCTAGACCGGTCTAACTGCTCGACCAAGATGTTATTTTTCGCATGTCAATCGGAAGCCATTTTGGAAAGTGCATCTACCCGAGCGTTTTGCATCCTTTCTATCCTGCTGACCGAGTATTTATCAAAATTGCTAAGCTCTTGCTTTGCCAATTCCCAATATTTGACCATGTTGTCTCCTTTAGCCTCATACTGCCCCGTAACTTGACCGACCACTATTTGCTATCGTTGTACACCTTCAAATGTTTCACCCCCATCTCTCTGGCCAATTGAAGACCGGCTAACAAAGCTTCATATTTGACCTCGTTATTGGATGCTTTAAATTCTAGTAGGAGAGCATACTCCACCTTTTTTTCTTGTGCGGGCTTATCAATACTACTCCTGCCCCGCATCCCTCAGTGTTGGATGACCCATCAACGAATAAGCTCCAAGTAGGGCGTTGTTCACCCTGCTAGTTAGGTTGACTCAATTTTGCAACAAAATCTGCCAATACTTGAGCTTTGATCGTCGTCCACGGCTTATATTGTATATCGAACTCCCCTAGCTCTACCGCCCACTTTACCAACCGCCCAGAGGTTTCGGGCTTTTGAAGGCACTGCCTGAGGGGTTGATCGGTCCATACCTCGATGGTGTGACTCTAGAAGTAGGGTATGAGTTTTTGCGCCGCAGTTACCAACGAAAGAGCCAGCTTCTCAATGGGTGTATACCGCGTTTCTGGCCTGTTCAGCACCTTACTAACATAGTAGATCAGAAATTGTTCGTTACCCTCCGATCGAACCAGAACTGCGCTGATTGCCCCTTCTGTGACTGCCAAATAAATAATCAGACTCTCCCCATCCACGGGGCTCTGCAAGACGGGTGGGCTAGTCAGATATTGCTTCAGGTGCTGAAATGCTCGCTCGCACTCATCCGGCCATTGGAACTGGGTCATATCCGCTTTCTTTAGAATTTTGAAGAACGGGAAACACTTGTCCCCCATCCTAGAGACGAATCTGCTCAAAGAAACTATCCGCCTGGTCAATATCTGAACATCTTTCAAACATCGCGGCGAGGGCATTTGGATGATGGCTTCGATCTTTCCTGGATTCGCTTCAATCCCCCGTTAAGTAATCATGAATCCCAAGAATTTACTGGATGCCACACCAAAGACGCATTTTTCTGGGTTCAGCTTCATCTGAAACTTAGTGAGGGTCTGAAAAACTTCTTTGAGATTATCCACATGCTCAATGGTCGTCTTACTCTTGACCACCATATCATCCACGTAGGCCTCAACCGATCAACCGATCTGCTTCTTAAAGACTTCCATTACGAGCCACTGGTAAGTGGCCCCTGCATTCTTCAAACCGAACGGCATCACCTGGTAGCAGTACGTGACCTGGTCAGTTATAAAAGTTGTCTTCTCTTCATCTTCGAGACTCATTTGGATCTGATGGTAGCCCGAGAAAGCATCCAAGAAGCTGAGTTGTTCATGCCCTGACGTGGAGTCTACCAGCTGATCGATTTTGGGCAAGGGGAAGCTATCCTTTGGGCATGCTTTGTTTAAGTCGGTGAAGTCAATGCACATTCTCCACTTTCCGTTTTTCTTCTTCACAAGTACAACATTTGCCAGCCATTCAGGGTACTTCACTTCCCGAATGAACCCAGCATCGAGCAGCTTCTCTATCTCTTTCTTGATCACCTCCTGCCTCTCTTTGTTGTGCCACCGCTTCTTCTGTCTAACTGGCTTGCAATCTTTTCGGATACCGAGAGAATGCGATGTGACCGACTGAGAAATTCCAGGAATATCACTCAGTACCCAGGCGAAGACCGATCTGTTTTCTACTAAGCAGTCCGTGATGTTTTTGACCAGGTCCTTTGCAAGTTCGGAACCTAGATTTGTGAATTTAGACTGGTCCGCTTCATCCAATACAACCTGCTGAGTTTCTTCCACAAGGTTCATCTGCTCGGTTTCTTCATCAGCTCTCACATCGAGAGAACTTGTCAAGATGACCGCTCCATCAAGTGTCCTTATTTCCGCCAAGTAGCATTCCCTAGCGATTCTTTGTTGACCCCTGACTTTGCCGATGCCATGGGGAGTCAGGAATTTCATTGCTTGAGAATAAGTTGAGATGACTGCTCTGAGGGTGTTTTGAATGGCTCTTCCAATTATTGCATTATAAGCTCCTCCAAATTTTACCACCAGGAATTCAACGCTCTTTTCTACTTGATATGGCTTTTGTCCGAACTTCACGTTCAGGAAGACTCGGGCAAATGGGTAGGCCGATACTCCTGTTACTCCCTTAATGGGCCCCTCTATTGGCAGTAGTCGGTCCTCCGGTATCTCCATCTGCGTAAATGCATCATAATAGAGTAGGTCGACCAAGCTTCCCGAGTCAATCATTACTCGTTTCACCTCATTTCCATCCATATTCAAGTTGACTACCAACGCATCATCATGTGGACAGCTAATACCATCTAGATCAGATTCGTCGAATGAGATCACCCCATCATTCTGCTTCTTTTTCTTGGCGGACAAGTCTTCATCAACCTGCTTGGCGTACCTATTTCTACCTTTAGCGGTCGACCCACCTGCTGCATTACCCCCGAAAATTATGTTGATGACTCTAACCAGTCGGTAGTCTTGTCGTTCGACATTTCTATCATCTCTCGCCCTGGACTGTGCTCTCGTGTCATGTCGGTCGTCAGTATTCCTGTTCTACCTCCCCCCACCGTTCCTGTAGTTTTGCCTCCAAGGCCTTCGCCATTTTTCGGACCGATCGGTCCTACCCTCATTATCTCGATTGGTATTTTTCCGTGCTTCAAAAATCTTCCCAGCCTTCCTCTTTGGATAAGGAGCTCGATTTCTTTCTTCAAGTCCCAGCAGTCTTCCGTGTCATGACCGACGTCTTTATGAAAGCGGCAATATAAATCGGGGTCCCTCTTCTTGAGGTGTCGGACCCTGCTCCCAGAGCCCAGCGGTCCCGGGTGGTTGGCCCTGACTGATGGCTCAACTCCCGAGACTCTGCTGATTTCTGACTAAAAATCTACTCCTGATATCCTAATCCTGTTACTGAAACCCTGACACTGACTGCTAACTCACTTTGGTGGT
>JAOQMR010000002.1:6819966-6832517 GCA_027563865.1 Erythroxylum pelleterianum | reverse complement strand
GGAACACACTTTTGCAACAAGATTTTCGAAGCACTGATGAAAAGATGTGGTATCACGCATCGAATCTCTACCGCCTATCATCCGCAAACCAGTGGCCAAGCTGAGGTTTCCAACAGGGAAATCAAATCCATACTAAACTTCGATTACATCAACCATACTTAATGAGAAAGGGCCCTGAGATTAATTTGTTCTCTTGTCACTCCTTGTGGCTTTATTTCAGAGCAGATAACATGAAATTCTTTCAAGTGTTTACCTGGATCTTCACCTACAAGACCACCAAAAATAGGAAGCAAATGAATTAAACCAGATTTCAATTCAAAATCGACCTCAACATCTAGATATTGTATTTATAAAGGTTGTTGATTCAAATTCGGTGCCGCTAACTCCCTCAACGTTCTAGGGTTAAAATTTGTCATCTTTTCTTTCACTTCTTGAAAATTAGAGTCTTCACCAATTGTTAGATCTACTTTAGCTTTTACTTTTGAAGGTGAATGACCACTTCCTTGCTTAGTCTCTTTTCTCAAACGACGTGTTGTCTTCTTAATTTTTGGATTATATTGTAATTTGCCTGTTTGAGAAATACGAGTCATACAAGACAAAAGGTTAGCAGTAACTGTAAAAACACACAAAGAAACTAAGAAACTAAAATAGATCCCCAACAACGGTGTCAAATTTTGGTTGGGTTGTCAAAGCTCTCAAAATAATTTTGATTCTCCAAACTTCTAATAGTAATCGTAGAACTAAGTCTAATCCTTAGAGAACTAAACATTAGTTTCTTAATTTTAAGTAATAAAATAAAATGGGGGCTTTTTGATTAATTAATTAATTAACTAAAATTAAAAAGGAATTAAAATAAATCAACTAAATATAAAATTGAGAAATTCAATAATACTAAACTTCGATTCAAGGGAAAGATCTTATCTAATTATAACATTGATCATTGGTCTAAAAAGAAGTCGCAATTTAAGCAGTTAGTCTGAAACCTATTAGTACAATCGTAATAAGTCTCAAATCTTCCTAAATTAATTGGTTTAAACCTAACATCCAAATCAAAACTTACTATCCATTAACTAGGTGTGATAACATTTTATATCAAATAAATAATAGCAATAAGTGTAGTGAAATATGCAAATTCATTAGCAACGTATTTGCTACTTGAGATAACTACAATTATTTAACTTATTTTTCTTGTTTATCATAAGTTAAATATGCAAATTCATAAGCAACGTATTTGCTACTTGTACCAATCCTTCTTGTCAATTACAGATTATCGAATTCATGGATAGCAATATAATAAGTCACATTAAATTAAATTAACAGATTAATCAATATTAATCATTTATCAAATATAAGAAATCAAGACAAGAAATATTTGAATTAAAACATAAATAAAAGCCAAGAACACAAAATCTCACAAGGTTACGACTAGAGTCTTGAATTTCCTTGAATCAAAATAATTAAGTTAAGTCACACATAACTTTTGCTCTAGTACCAAAACTAGAGAAAAGATAAAGAATTGAAAGAAAAGTAAGAAGCGAATTATTCATTTAGTTGAGAGGAACGTCGCTTTTATAGGATTTTCCTGGTCTAATCCTAATCTAATTCTACCTAGCAAAGATGTCTATCTAAAACAAATTCAAATTCAAATTCCTATATGATAAGGATAGCAAAAATTTTTCCAACTAAATTCTAACTCTTTAAGTGATCAATCTTATCCACTATAGCAATCTCTTCACTTTATCCAAAATTCGTGATTATCATCAATAATATCCCAATTTAATTTAATCTCTACTTTTCATATCCTAACAAAATAAATTTTAATTTTAATATTTAAGCATCAAAATAAATCCAAAACAAAGGAGATGATATCAATTAATATATCAAGAAAACATCTTACCAATGTTATATGTATTTTACTATTATTTTTAACCAAATTATGAAAAAAGAAATTTTTAAAAAATTAAAAATTTCAAAAATTTTAAAGCTTAGATATCTTTCTGAAATCACTTAAATCACATCAAGGTGTGACATTTTTTATACTTACTAATATATATGCATAAATCACTGAGTGCGTGTTATAACCTATAATTACATGTCTAAAAATAATAAATCACTTAACGAATTAACAAATCCAAATTAAATAACCTATTCAATATAGAAAAACACTTACAATCACAACAAATCCTCTTCAAGATCGAGATGAATATTAAATATTATTCTTTCCTTGATTCATTGAGTCTTAGATTTTTTAATAATAATTTTGTCTCTTTTTAAGAATGGTATCAAGTTAAGTCAAATTATGTTCTTTTTTTAATCAGAGACTCGCCTGAGACTTTATTAGACTTGGATTGTTTGGTACTATTCTACTTAAATAGTGTATCAAAATATTATTGTTTAAGAGTTAATTGTATTAATTGTAAGTCAGAATTAAGCCAAAAATTTTCTAATTTAAAACTTATGTCTATTAATTAATCAATCATGTTTCTCTTTATTCACACATCATATTTCTTAAAAAGAATTGGTAAATAATTTAATTCTCTATCAAAATTTTAAAATATTAGAATAATATTTTAACCTTTAACTTTTATTCCAATCCATTTATAAGGAAGAGATTTTGTAAACAAGCACGGAAGTTAAATAATAGTTGGATCTCTTTTTAAAAATGATAATGAATCAAGTTATGCTGAAACATTTATTTTTGGTTCGAACCCAACTTTAGATTCTGTTAAGCTTAAGTTGTTCCACACGAGTTTATTTTGAAAAATAATAATATCATTTTAAGAATTAATCAATTCGATTTTGAGTCGAGTTCTCAATCCATCAATTATTAGGAACACATTCAATCAACGGGATGTGTAAATAAAAATCAAAATTTAAAATTTGTCTTCCTATCATTGAAATTTACTACAAAGAAATTGACAAAAGGAAGCCTTGGACCGACACGTATGTGGAGGAAAATTTAATGTGGATGTGTGCAGATTTGCTTGCTAAACAGGGTGCTTCTGGCCTTCAACGTTAGGTTATTTGGGATTCCCTTAGTCCAGGTCTTAGTTTGCTTCTCTAGTATGATGCTAGCTCGGCTGCTTTCTCGAGGACTTAGTCCTTTTTGTTCCTCGTCCATTGTACCAAAAAAAGATTATCGAAGTAATTTTCAAACTGATAGCAGACAGAACACAAACAAACTAAAAGAAGCCACTTATCTTGGATATGATGACCCAATTCAATTAACCAATCAAATTTAGAAATGCCAAAATTATTATTTTTACTCTTTTTCCAGAGTCATTATAATAAGGACTCAGTCAATATCTCCATCACACCAGTAAAACAATGTTCTCTCTATGTATTTAGTTCCGTGGTTACAACGAATGACGAAAAGAAGAATCAAAATAGGTGTCGATTTTATGACTTTTGTAGATGAATCTCTAAAGTCGTTATTTTAATGTCATCCGAGTTAAAGTTAACGGACAAATCTTGAATTCATCAATTTTATGTTTAAAGGGATTAGGAGGCGTTTGGTTTGAGGGTTTGAGAATAAAGGAATGGAATAACTTTAAAAAATAGTTTTGCTTTAGAGTTTTCAATTCTAAGGGAATGGATTTATCCCATTAAATTTGAGAATCTATTAAACCCTCGAAAGGAGGTGGGTATCAAGTTTTCATTCAAATCTAGTAGTTACTATTTATACCCCTCCCTGACATAAGCAATTTTTATTCTTAATTATGTTATTAAACTCATCATCATCATCATCTTTATTATTATTACTATTATTATTATTAATTATTGTTATTATTATTTATTATTATAAGTTTTAAACTTATTATTATTATTATTAGTTATTGTTATTATTATTATTATTATTATTATTATAAATGTTAAACTTATTACTATTATTATTATAATTAATAATTATTGTTATTATTATTGTTGTTAATTATTGTTCTTATTATTATTATTATTTATTATTATAAATTTTAAACTTATTATTATTATTATTATTATTATTATTCTTATTATTATTATTATTATATGAAATTAATTATCTTATTATTATTATTATTATCATCATCATCTTCATCATCATCATTATTATTTATTATTATTATTATATGAAATTAGTTATATTATTTATTTATTTATTTTTATTATTAATTTTATTATACGAAATTAATTATCTTATTATTTATTTATTTATATGAAGTTAATTATCTTATTATTATTATTATTAATTAATATAAATTTTGTAATAATAATAATAATAATTATTATTATTGTTGTTGTTGTTGTTATTATTAATTATTATTATAAATTTTGTACTTATTATTATTATTATACAAAATTAATTTTCTTATTATTATTTTTATTATCATTATTATTCATAATTATAAAGCTGTTTGACTGGCTCTTGGGTTCTTCAATTTTGAAGTTATTGGAAACTTGTAGCTATTTTAATACTTTTTTCGGTGTTTATGTTTAAAGCAATTTGAGTTCTAAGGGTATAATCATCGTAACGTGAAATTGTACATGATTATAAAATAATTTTTTCTTTTTATTTTTTACAATAAATCTATGTTTATAATATTATTGCTCATTATGTGAGCACTCATATTTGTTAACGTAATAGCTACCTTTAATTTCAATATAGAACATTTAATTTCAATGTAGAACATTAATTTTAATGTGAGCACTCATATTTTGATGTTGTTTTATGCTTTATATTCCATTTTAAATGTGATATGGAAAAATGACATTATATTATCTTTCATTCCAATTAATGCAAGAAACTAAACAATATTATTGGTATTAAGACAGAAACCCAAGTTACAAACCAAACATCATTTTTTTTATTTTTCATACCCATTCCCATTCCCTTCTACTATTATACCCATATCCATACCCAACCCCGTGCACAAATCAAACGCCCCCTAAGGCTTACAAAATTATGCTCACTTATGTTATTAACAGTCACTTTTTTACAAACACTCCTACAACTCTAATTTTCCAAATTCAAAAGCACCTTAATAACACCTATCTTTAGCATGAAATCCTCATCAATTATACTTCAAATCCCAACTTAAATCATCCATACAACAGCCCATAAACTATTGTTTTTGTACCTGCAAAAACATAACAGAAAAGTACCCATTGATTTTACATTTTCCATCACATCTTTAACACCACACCACAATCCATCCCTAATTAGCCATAATAAAATTCAGCTAACATATACCATAATAGTTCAGTATTTCACTTACTTTATTAGCTTGAATGCCACCTTAAATGTCAAGCTTGCTTAGCCTCACATGCAAGAACAATTGAAGAACATTGAGGGGGTGTGATGGGTTCGGCCATGACTAGGAGAAAAGATAACAATATATGTAACAATTTTCTATTTTCTACCTCTATAGCTATCTTTATGAAGTATTTTGTATGGGTTTTGGGGTGGTGATGTATAGAAAAATGGAAGAAACTAAAAGATGTGGGTTATGTGTGTTTTAGCAATGAGAGGACGGAGAGGGAGAGCACGCGGTAGAAAATAACAAAAGGAAATAACCATGAAATGTTATAAGTCATTTGATGTAAGATGAATGTTTCTCCTCCTTTCGTTTTTTTAAAAGGAAACTTGTCATGTATTTAAGCAAGCTACATGTCCTTTTTTTGGTTGCCAAATGTCACTTAATTCCTAAGCCATTTGCCACTTAACTCTCCAAGCTATTTGTCACTCATTTATAGGCTTAGTCATCCTAAATTTCCACATGTCAACTTGTCTTGCCACTTGAAAATTTTCCTAGGCTAAATGTACATATTAATTCATCAATTCTTTTTATTGGTAACAAAAACACAAGACATTAGAAATGCATAATTGTGTCACGATCATTTTGAAACTTTCATACCCCGGATCATATTAATTGAGTGCACATAAAATCTTTGCATTTTTTTCGAAATCATTATTCATATGTGTATGCTAATATTATGCATGTGAATGAAATCATAAAATCATCTCCTAAATGCACTAAATTAATTCTATAATGATGTAACTCATATGACTCAGTATTATAACCTTCTAACCTTTAGCAGTTTTGGAGACCGACTATTATAATTCTTCCCTCCTTAAGAAATTTCATCCTCAAAATTCTTACCTGAATGATCAAATAGATGGGGGAAATGTTTTCTCATGTTCTTAGTCTCCCACGTAACTTCCTTTCTCGAATGATCTCTCCAAAGGAATTTCACGGTTTCTTAATTGCTTAGTCTGATATCCAACTATTTTAACTGGTTCCTCTACATAGCTCAAATTAGTTGCAATCTCAACCTCCTGTGCCAGTAATGCATGTGTTGGATCTAACCGATATCTCCTGAGTATACTAACATGAAATACATTATGAATTTGAGCCATTTCTAGTGATAATGCTAATTTGTAAGCCAATGGGCCTACTTTCTCAATAATCTTATAAGGACTGATATACCTAGGGCTCAACTGTCCCTTTTTACCGAACCTTAGCACTTCTTTCCAGGGTGACACTCTCAAAACTACCTTGTCTCCTACTTAGTATTCCATGTCCCTCCAGTGCTGATTTGCATAACTCTTTTACCTATCTTGAGTCGCCTTAGTTCTACTACGGATTAATTTTACCTTATCAACGGTATCTTGAATCAACTCTAGAACTTCAACAATCCTTAGGCCTTCTTCATCCCAGTACAAAGGTGCTCGACACCTTTTGCCACATAACTCCTCATATGGAGCCATACCAATACTAGTATGATAATGATTATTGTATGCAAATTCAACGAGAGCTACATACTCATCGCATGCTCCTTGAAACTCAAAAATACACGCCCTAATCATGTCCTCAATAGTTTGAATAGTCCTCTCACTCTATCCGTTTGTATAACGATGAAACACTATACTAAAATTTAACTTTGTACCTAATACTGTTTGTAGGCTACCCTAAAATCTAGAAGTAAATTTGGGATCTCAATTTGATACAATAGACACTAGGACCCCATGTAAGCTCACTATCTCATTTACATATCTCTAAGATAACTGATCTAGTGTGTTATTCTCTTTAATAGGCATAAAATGAGTTGATTTTGTCAAGATGTCAACAATGACCCGTATAGCATCGTGCTACCTCGAAGTTCTCAGGAAATCAAAAATAAAATTCCTTGTAATCCTCTCCCATTTCCACTTTGTAATAGGTAATGACTGCAGTTTCCTAACTGGTGCCTGATGCTCTGCTTTAACTTGTTAGCATCTCAAACACCCGACAACACACTCAACTACTTTCTTCTTCATCCCTAGCCACCGAAAATGTTATTTCAGAGTATTGTACATATTGGTAGTACTAGGATGCATAGCATAGGCTACTATTTGTGATTCCTCCAAAATTTCTTTTCTCAGACCATCAACATCTGGTACATATAATCTCTTATTCAACCATAATGTACTATTTCTTAACTCAAACTTAGAACTCGAATTCTTTGTTAACTTCTTTATAATTTTCACTAATTCTGGGTCCTTACTTTGAGCTTTTCTAATCCTATCATGTAATACTGGTATAAGCTTAAACGTAGCTAATAATGCTTCATTTTGCCCTAAACTTAGCTCAATATTCAGTGCTCTCAGTTGAATCAGATTTGGTAACCTCGATGTTTGAATTTGTGTTATATTGCTATTAGATTTCCTACTTAATGCATTAGCTACAAAATTAGCCTTACCTGGATGCTAGTCTATCGTGCAATCATAATCCTTAAGCAACCCAATCCATTTCCTTTGTCTCATATTAAGTTCCTTTTGCCTCATCAAATATCTCAAACTTCGAGGATCTGGAAAAATCTGTAATGTTTTCACTATATAAATAATGTCTCCAAATTTTTAAAGAAAACACTACTACAACAAGCTTTAGATCATAAACTGGATAATTGAACTCATAAGGCCTTAACTGTCTCGAAGCATAAGAAATCACTCTACCATACTACATCAGAACACACTCTAATCCTTGGTGTGAAGCATCACTATAAATAATATACCCTTCAGATCTAAATGAAATAGTCAACACTGGTGCTGTAGTTAATCATGTTTTAACTTCTTAAAGCTCCTTTGACATTCATTAGTCCATCAAAAAAGTACATTCTCCCTTAAAAGCTTTGTAAAAGGGGTTGAGATCAATGAAAACCCCTAAAAAACCTCTTGTAATAACCTGCTAATCCATGAAAACTCCAAATCTCTGACACATTTCTAGGTGCTTCCCACTTCATCACTGTCTCAACTTTCTTTAGGTCTACCTGTATGCCTTGTTTAGATACTATATGACCCAAAACTTGGCGTACAATTGCTTCTCTCTCATTATCTGTAAAATTAACCTCAAATGTTCAGAATATTCCTCTCTACTCCTCGAATACACCAACATATCGTTTATAAATAAAATAACAAAGTGATCTAAGTAAGGTTGGAATACTTTATTCATCAATGCCATAAAGGTAGTTGGAGCATTCGTCAATCCACAAGGCATCACCAAAAACTCGAAGTGTCCATATCTGATTTTGAATGCACTTTTTGGTACATCGACTTTTGCTATTTTCAATTGATAATACCCTAACCTCAAATCTAGTTTAGTAAATGCCTGAGCTCCCTGTAATTGATCGAGTAAATCATCTATTCTAGCTAAGGGATACTTATTCTTCACTGTCACCCGATTTAATTGCCTATAATCAATGCAGAATCTCAAAGTCTCATCCTTCTTCATAAACAAAACTAGAGCTCCCCAAAGTGACACACTGGGTCTAATAAAATCCTTATATAACAACTCTTGTAACTGAATTTTAAGTTCTTTAATTTCCACAGGTGTCATCCTATAAGGAGGAACAAATATAGGAGTAGTACCTGGGATAAGATTGATGGTGAACTCGGCTTCCCTATTATGTGGTAATCTCAGTAATTCAGTGGGAAAGACACCTAGAAAATCTTTAACAATAGAACTATCCTGTAATTACTGCTCAAATATGGAATTAGTCACATAGGTTAAGTAAGCATCACATCCACATTGAATTAGTCTAAAAACGCCTATAGATGAAATCAATCTAGTTGGCACTACTTGACTAACACCTTGAAATACTACTCTTAGTTGAGTAGGAGATTTAAAAATAACTTCTTTAGTGTAACAATTCATCACAACCATATGAGCAGTAAGCTAGTTCATACCTAAGGTTTATCTCTTTCAACTGCAGTATTATCAAACTGGCTTTCAATTCAGCCTGGTCAACCCAAATAATACACCCTCTACATACTTCTCCAATCACTATAGTACTACCTACCAGAGTACTCACCTCTAATCCATATCCTAATATCTCTCTCTCACAATGCAATTGAGATGTTAGATGTGGGGTAATAAAAGAATGTGTAGATCTTGGATCTAACAATGAAAATGCCTCAAGATCAAAGACATGTAACACACCTGCAACAATATCTGGGGAACTTTGTGCCTTTTCTCTAGTAATAGCAAAAATCCTGGCCCAAGACTGTGATTGGTTACTCCGTACTTTAGTCCTAACACTAGGACCAGGTGAGATTGCTTTACCCTACCTCTGCCTCTCTATCCTGCTCCATTGGCTTTACTCTGTTGGGCAGTCATCTACATCACTACTTCTCCTTTCTCTCCAGACTGTGCTGCTAAAGTTGTTCGATAGGCTCTAATCTGATGATCTAAGGATCCACAACAATAACAAGCTCCCAATACCTTCCAACATACTCCACCATGTCTTTTTCCACAATGTTCACAACTGGGAATCTATTGTGTTTGTCCTCCATAAGTCTGCCCTCTAGATGTCTAGCCTCTACCAGCACCAGAATGAGTAGAACAACCTTTAGGTCTAAACCCTGACTGCCTCGATCTAGAATGTGGCCGTGATGGTTTATTATGGAATTTTCTAAATTTTCTGCCAGAGTCAGCTTGAAACTCATCATGCCTCTTAGACTTGAACTCTTGTCTATACTCTCCTTGTTCATCCTTCAGTAACTGCTCAATTCGAATCAAAGTGGCTTGTAGCTTGGTAAAACTATTCAGATTTGTAATAGCCAACCTTGTCCCGATCTTCATATTCAAACCATCCTCAAATCGCCTATATTTATCTTCTTCAGTCGGGATCAGAGCAGTAGTATTGTAACATCCCGTTATCCTATGTTAAGGGTTAGAACCCTATAATAGTGTATATAAGTGTTATTGAGAAGTTAGAAAGTACATTTCATGCTCATGCATAATTAGCATGAACATACACGTGAATATTGATTTTTGCACATTAAAATGATTGTACATGCGTTCATTGACAATTTTCAGGTATAATTGAGTTATAAATGTGATTTTATTGATAATTTTGGTTTAATTGTATTTAAAATTGATTTGGAGAGTATATATATTGATTTATAATTTTTGGTGAATTTTAGAAATTTTCTGAAATTTTGGGTATTTTTGGACTAAGACAAATGTCAAGTGATAAGATAATTGATTAATGGTTGTAGAATTTACTGTCCAATGGAAATGGACATTTTGATAAAGGACTTTGGAATTTATTGAAAAGTGTTATTGAAAATTGGGTGACAATTGGATTAGAAATTGGAGACAAATAGACTAGTTATTAATAAGGGCCAAATGGGACCATAGGAAGGTGACAAGTGTCACCACCATTCACCACTATTCTCTCACGTTTTTAAATTTTTGCAAGACACTCTCCTTAATGTCTTTCATGTTTAGTCTTGTCTTCATATTCTTCGTGGCTTTCTCTTTTTCTTCACGATTTTGATTCACCAAACCTTCATCAACGTTACACCTTGCTTTCACCTATCAATTGCTACCTCCATCTTGTTGCCTCTTTCATTTGCCACATGAAAACCTAACCTAATCCACCTTCAAGATGATGATCATGTGATGTGGGAGGATATGGCTTCTTGGTGTTTTTGAAGAACTTGGAGTTTCATTAAGTTAGTAGCTTGTTAATCTTCATGGGTAGTGTTAAATGAAGCATGTATGATGATAGATAGAGGTTAAATGGACATAAAATGATGTTTTATGTATACTGAATGTGAGTGATGAAATGTGTATGTAATTGTCTTGCTTTTGTATATGTGTATGATGATTAATGACCCATAAATTGTTATAAAGATGATTTTGAGGTAGAATGATCATTATAATGGTGTTGGATGAGTGCAGTAAATTGATGAATGAATAGACATGTTTGATTTTCTATTTTGTGGTTTTGATTAATAGTCTTTTATGATTTGTTTTGTGAATTTTGTGAGTTGTTTATTGAGGTGAGAATGAAGAGGAAAGGAAGTAGAAAAGATGATCTATATACAACATGTGTTAGATGTAAAATGTAGGAAGTTATAAAAATCTGGAAAACTGGAAGAGAGTGGCTGGAATATTTTAGCTATAGTGTTTCCACTGATTAAGCATCTGCATTTTAACCATAACTTGTTCTATAGTTATCCAAGTGAGATGATTTTTGATTTGGGTTAAATTAGAGGCATATGGATACATTTTTCATAAAGATATCAAATTCAAATTCTGTCTTTAAAAGTTTCAAAATTAAACATGAAGTTATTTACTGGGTGCAGTAAATTGGTGGATGAACACATGTGTTTGTGTTCTGTTTTGAGAATATGAAAACCATAAGTGATAAGTTGTTATGTAGATATTATGAGTTGGGAATAGGGTTAATGAAAGTGAAAGTTAGGCTAACCAAGATGTTGAGTTATGTTCTTGAAATGAGATGAATTAAGGTAATAGTTAGGAATGAAATGAAGGTAAAAAAAGAAGAAGTAGAACATTTGCAGAAAAATTTATGATGAAAGTGTATAAGAATATGAAGTATTTTGGTGTTTATGATCAAGTATTGTCACGACCCGGTACCACATCGGGCCCATGACAACCGTCGCATACTCGGGCTAAGGATACTGGCGGTATCCTTAATCCGACTATGTAAGGCTTACTGAATATCTCTTTCTTTCTTTTTTTTGAAAAATTTGGGCAACACAACGGCTGTATTTTAAAAATCCCAAAAAACTGCAAATGCTTTCAAACACACTTCTATATCCACATCCAGCCATAACTTCAAGACTTTCTAGTCCACTCAAGACAATCTCATCTCCAAGCAATCTGAACTCAAGAATTAAAAGTTCATACATAAAATCTTTTACACAATACAAGGCAATCAAAAGTTAACTCGCAAAATCATAAAGCATATTTACATAAACACAGTTCACGAGCCACTAGACAATAAAAGTACAAAATGGGAGACTACCCACGTGCGGAAATACCTCAAAAATGTCAAAAAGCCACACCAACCTCACTGAGCTTCTAGCTCACTAAATTAACCTACATGGTTGGAAAGCGAAGGGGGTGAGTACGCTAGGTACTTAGTGAGCAAGATAAGCATATTTCACAAATATAATTACTGGACCCCGATCCCGGAGCCCGGCCGTCGGTGCCCGACCCCGTTCGCGGAGCCCAACTATCCAGAACAATAGTACCGAAATCCATTGGGCCCAAGTCCCGACC
>JAOQMR010000002.1:6807013-6818683 GCA_027563865.1 Erythroxylum pelleterianum | reverse complement strand
TTTTCTTTTTTAGATAATTAAAAAGCAAACTAGGTTGGCAGTCGGTAGAATTAGAATAAATCCACTCATCGAATTAGCGCTACAAGGGATTACTTTGTCCTTGTGCGCAGGGAAAAAAAAAATGTCAAGCTCAGTGTTTTCATTATTTCGTTAGGCCTGGGGAAGGCTCTAAGCTGCTTCCTCGTACTAAAAGGTTGATCTCCAATCTTAAGAGCCTCTAGTCGCAAATTCGACTATTGTTGGAGGATTGAATCACGGTTTGATCCCATTCAGTCCCTCAGAAAGGCGGCTCAGGAGTCACCACATTAGATAAACTCCCACATTGCCGCTGCCGAGACTTGAAACCTTGGACTCAATTTTCTTCCAAAAAAATCAAGTGCGGGTTAAGTTGCTTCCTCTTTCGACTTGAGGGGGCCCCTTTACAATCTTTTTTGACTGCTAGTGCTAGCCAGTACCAACTTGAAGCCGCCAATAAGATGGAGACTGAATTTGGGGGCGTTAAAACTACATACAGAAACAAAAATTTACATAAACAAAACAAAGGTAACAAAATAAAAGTAGAAACACACAAATTTCAAGCCGACATCCATTGAAACAAGAACCTGAGAATTTGGCACCTTCAAAACGTTGTCTATTGCAGCTTGCACGCCCACTTAAAAGCCGCCGTTAGAACAGAAAATAAACTCTGCTCGTCTCTCTCGTGTGTGAAAGGGCCAAGTATGACCCGAAAACAAAGTTTACCGTGGAGTTGCTATCTCTCTGTCTCTGTCAAATAGTTATCGCTAAAAAAGAAAGTAATTGAAGCCGAAACCCACGAAAACGACAACTTGCATATATTATACAAATATCTTTGAAATTGGTGCTTTACGCATTGGAGTCACAATGACACATATTCCACAGCTTGTTAAAAAAAGTACGCCGAACGTTAGGATGGAATTACGAAATGAAGTATGATATTACGACTACTATTACTATTACTGCTATTATTATTATTATTATAAAACATTTTTTTCATGCAGCGTGCCAAATGAGGACAAAAGGACGATGATACGATATCATCGTCATCAAGACGATGATATGATATGAAATATGTCAAACACTCATTTAATTAATTTGAAGGGAGAAAATAAAAAAAGAAAGAAAGACAAAATCAGAAACAAAATTCAATCTTACGCATGCATCATCTGTGGTCTTCGATAATGTTGAGGAAGGCCATTTGATTAAAGTTGTTGGAACAATCAATGTCTAGTTTTGATAGGGCCCCTCTGTGTCTCGTTTGACATGTGCCTTCTGCAAACCAACAAGCCTGCTCCGGATCTCTCCGTCTCCCAAAAATTCCAAATCATACGGGTTTAAAACAAATATTATCTAGTGATCCCTACCCTTGTATGAATTAAGTTGGATGCTAAGTCGTTGCCTCTATTAGTTAAGAGGATCAAGCTAAAAATGAATGTCGAATGAAAGGGGAAGGTAAATATTTGTTTATTTATTTTCATGTTGTCAGCCAAAAATAAGGAAGGATAATTAATTTATTCTTTCTGTAATAGTAACTATATAGTAAAGTAAAAAAGTAAATAGCGCAAGGAGCTGTATTCACCAATCTCAGGCAAGCAGTCACATAAAATGTATAATTAAATTAATCTAGTCCGAAAGTTGGGATTATAATTGGACCGGCTGTAGGAGAACGTTTAGGATAAAGATGCAGGCGGCTAATTTTGACAACGTGGGTTAATCTTTTCTTTATTCCTACAATTTTGTGGAAACAAAGACTGGTACCGTGGTACGTGGGTTTACAATTTTGTTGAAACAATAAGTGGTGGAGATCACACTCCTAGACAGAGAAGAGGCATTTTATGGGGAGTAAAAGTTGACAAGAGTCAGAAATTTTTCAATGGTTCATTTAACTTGGACTAATCCTATATATATATTATATAATACCCGCCCACTGGAAGTAACTCTTTTATGCATTCTGAGCTTGTTGATGTGACGGGTTTCGGCTGGTTTCGGTTCCACGTATAATTATAGTTTTGAAACTTTTGGATGCCTAGTGTGAAAATATATTGTTTTAGAGAAAAGCATGTGATTCTGGTCTCGTGCCTATGCTTCATAGATATTATATTATAGAAAATGGATCCACTACTTGAAAAGACGACCAATTGCATTTCTTGCTCTCTAAGTTTTGTATTGGGCGTTGAAAGTTCAAACCGGGAAGCCCTTATTTCACTGTTGAATTTATTACATTTTTAAAAATAAATATTTTTCAATAAATGCATAATTATTTAATTATCAATGAAATTTTATTTGGAATATAATTTAATTAAATATATACTTATAAATAATTATATATTAATTTTCCAAAATATAAACTTAGATCTATACTGATTTTAAAAATTAGTATAAAATATAAATTGTAGAATAACTAGTGACATAGCTACATGAAAATTTTAAAAAATTAAATATTATATATATATACATGATGAAATTATTTAAAGGTTAGTAATATATTGGGCCCCTTAAAATTTTAAAAAATTAAATATTTAAGCCTTCTTTTTATAAATTTCTAATCGTCACTGAGACTAACCAAACGAAAGAGAGCGATATCAAAACGTGCAAGCGTGTAACATGGAAAGGGAAATGAAACATTCTGATCCATATCGGTCGAAATGTATCAGTTGCATGGCATTAAATATGTTTGAAAACTTGGTTCAAGTACCAATAATGCTTTTAATTCATTGACCATGACCATGATTTTCCAAACTAAATCATAAACACTTAACCTAATCTGAATCGCGTGCTAAAGAGTTATCAGCACAATATCAAACAAGAAATGCTATTGGTAAAAGTTTTGAACAAACTTATTTTTCAATAACCAAACTCAAAATTAGTATTATAATATTTTAAACATCCTTTGAGGAGTCGGTGAAAATTTTATTCACAACATAGTTTATTTATAGGACGAAAAATTCGTCTGTAAAAGTTCAGTTAGTTTCAACACTATTAATAAGATTACACTTACTTGTCAAAGTTAGGTTAGCAATAAATTTGTTAATTATTGTCAACAACAAAAAAGAAATTTAAATCCTTTTTGACCATTATGCCTTTTCAACGTTACCTCTTTATTGATCCTAACCGTCTAAACAACTCACCTCCACCAGATCACTCCCCACCGCATCATACAATTTTTTTCCGGGGCAATTGGGTCCACCAAAATTTGACCTTTCCTCTCCATTGAAGTTTGACCAATAAGTCCTAGTTAAAAATTGTCCAATCAGTCCATGCCACGCTACATTGATTACGTCACTCGTTGCGGCTTGTGTAGGTCATTATTTGTCCCCTCGTTTTACCCACGTGTCGAATACCTTGCATAAGTGCCCACCAGCTCACTGTAACGTGGAGCATTCTCCATCGGAAAGTTTTGTTCTACGACTCCCATTATAGTGACTCCCTCGTCCTTGAAGGGGAACGTGGCGGTAGATTACTGGTTCCCAGTATTACAGTGCAGTGGAACCACAATTGCATCTCCAAACGGCCACCGAAAGGTGGGTTTGGATAAGTCCCGGCGACGGACACGCTTTTTAAAATAATCTTGTGATCCGCATTTTTTGTCGCTTGGGACAGGCGTGGGTGTGGAAACAGCGTGAATGCGTGATTTGGCCCGTTTGTAATTGCCTCCGCTGGGTCCTTATCCACGTTACATCGTTGACACGTCACGAATCAATATCTCCTACCAAGAGCTTTCGATCCTTTCCTACTCTTTTCCTTTTGAGGTTTTGAGTGGAGCTAGAAGGTTTTGGAGGCATAATACTATAATAAGTATAAACTTTCGATATATTAAATTATAATTCTTCTTACAAACATTGAACAATTTCCCGATATTTTTGCTTGTTATTAAACTAAATATCTGTATTTAATCACAAAAAAATTAGCATACCATATTGGTTATTCAAATATTTAACTCAATTTCACATGATAATCAACGGCATATTCACCTAAGTTCGGACAAAATCGCCAAATTATTTTATAATGTAAAAGCATGACACATAATAAAAATTATCAATAAAGAACTTATCTTATTAATCATCTTGTTTATGTTTTATTATATTTCAAAGAAGCATATTTATATTAACTTAATGTTACTTGGAATTAAGTATTAAAGTCATTAATGTCGGTTCTACCATTTTTCAGACGCAATTCAGAGTTGAGTTGGGACTTGGGAGTGTGCTCTTGATATCTTCTGCTGATAAATCAGACACTCACCGCCGCACGTGGCTCATCCGTCTCTCCTATGTGTCCACCTCATCGACGGTTCTGTCGGCGATTATCAAAGAAAATCTAAAAAGGTGTGAAACAAACCTTGCCGACCCCATACGGATCCCGAGATCACTAGGTACATTTGATTTCGTGTTTTACATTTTGGTTTAGTTTTTTCTCTAATTTCTTTCTTTGGGACCGACTCTCTCTTGCTTGTCACTACACTCCAAATTAAGTGGCGTAAGCAGTGACAAAATCACGCAAGTGTGGCCTATTGCCACGCACGCAAATGGACTTCAATCCGTGACACGTGTCTCTAACGTGATAAAAATGACGCGCTTGTATTCGAGAAGTCGTACCTGCCACGTGGCCCTCGCCCTCCTCAGCCTCTATAAATTGCTGCCTTTCCCTTATGTTCTAAGTTTCAAGCGCCGTCACAATATTTCACGGCAAAGAGAAGGTGCGCGAGAGAAAAACCTCATTTATAATTTTATACTGAAGAAGGGTAGAATGGTAAAAATGTCGACGGCGGCGATAGATTTACCACCTGGGTTCAGGTTCCATCCGACGGATGAGGAACTGGTTAAGCACTATCTCTGCCGAAAATGCGCATCGCAGCCTATTGGTGTTCCGATTATCGCCGAAATCGACCTCTACAAATTTGATCCTTGGGAGCTTCCAGGTATAAAATCGAAGTTTGCACCCAATTCTTCTCTGAACTGCCTCCTTCAATATCATTTTGTACCTTTTCTGATTGATTTGATTTGTGAATTGTTATAACATTCAGGTATGGCTTTGTACGGTGAGAAAGAGTGGTACTTCTTTTCACCGAGGGACAGGAAGTACCCAAACGGTTCGAGGCCGAACCGGGCAGCGGGAGCTGGGTATTGGAAGGCCACTGGAGCGGACAAGCCAATTGGTCAACCCAGGCCGCTCGGAATAAAAAAAGCTTTGGTGTTTTACTCGGGTAAAGCCCCTAAAGGAGAGAAAACCAATTGGATTATGCACGAGTATCGTCTCGCTGACGTTGATCGTTCCATTCGCAAGAAAAACAGTTTAAGGGTATATTAGCCATTTCCTCCACGCTTTTAATCTATATTATTAGACAGATTTTTTTTTTGAAACAATATTATTAGACAGATTAATGAGTCTTTCAGACGTAGCAGGATTAAGATGACCTTTCTGACCTTCCTTGAAAGAGATACTAAAACCGAGTTGAAGACGTTTGCCCACGATTGTAAATTCTTAATGAGCCGTTTAAAATGATATTTAAGAATATGACAGATTACTGTCACGTTAGCACATGCCAATAATTAATTTTGTTTTCCCGGATGAGGAAAATATTCCTTCTTATCTCTGCTTTTATGTTGATGTGGGGGCAAAGTAACAATTATGATGCGGAACACGAAATCTATCGTAAACTAAGTCAACGGTCCTGATTCTGGTTGCAGCTTGATGATTGGGTGCTCTGCCGCATCTATAACAAGAAAGGTGTGATTGAAAAGCAACCGGCCGCCACCATCTGTAACTGGACGAAGACGGAGTCTATGGACTTGGTAGAGGAGGATCAGAAGCCGGAGATCATGCGACCACCGCCGCTACTTCCCTCAGCTTCCGCAGCCGTAGCAACCATTAATGAGCCGCCGAGCGATTACATGTACTTTGAGGCGTCTGATTCGATGCCAAAGCTGCATACGGATTCTAGCTGCTCGGAGCACGTAGTATCACCGGAGTTCACTAGCGAGGTGCAGAGCGAGCGGAAGTGGAATGACTGGGGGAGTGGAAGCTCGGTCGATTTTGCGTTCAATTACATGGATAGCAGCATGGACAACATATTCGCGTCGCAGTTTCAGGGGAATACTCAGATGTCGCCGCTTCAGGATATGTTCATGTACCTTCCGAAGTCGTTATAAATTCACCGTTGGAGGAAAGTATATATATTCTTTTCGGTTCAATCGCAGGGCAACACGAGACTTAAGGCCGATGAGTGTGCCTGTGCGAGACCGTATATAATTATTTAGCAAGCAGTAAGTAGCCACAGGACTGTACGGTGGGGGCTTTGGGAAAATCAGGAAAAGATTATCATGTGCACTGTACATAATTAGATAATAGGGGCTATATACGGGGAGGTCACGTGGATGGAGTTGGGTTTCAAATTTACAGTGCAAGACTTTTCTTTTGGAAAAATTATGAATGTATAACTACATTTGCTCAGGCTTTGAAATGAGATCCGAGTAAAGAACATCTGAAAACATGCTTAATTAACACAAATAGTATTTTACACATTTCAACGGTACGTGTATCAAATGTTCCGCTCGTACCTCGTTTATCTCTTACTAAAAATGTACTAATGAACAAGTATAGAGTCTCGGAAGGTGAGTACAATTAACCAACTGGAACGAATCAATCCTACTAACAGACTCCTAAAATCAAAGAATTGTTGACTAATAACCAAGTAAACAAGGATTCAGTAAATTCTAAGCCCTGAAAACACAAATCCAACCCCTTCATTCCTTCCGTTAAACTAATCTGAGTAATCAGTTAGTTTACTTGAAGCTGCACAAACACCGAGTTCAGCTCGAAGATTCTGAAAATGATCAGCTTCAATAGCTTTGTAACAATGTCACCGTGTTCCAGCATGATCACTCCATTTTTAACCAAGTCTCTCAAAAAATGAAAGCGTACGTCAATATGTTAGCATCCTTCATAAAACACATAATTTCTTTGTAGGAAAATTCCGGTACGTGCATCATATACACACAGTGCGGAAACAAAATTATTTCGGGACTTTACCAAAGTCCAAGATCTATATGCCTATATAAGAAAATATCATTATACCTATATGAGAATTCTCAATTCACATATATGTTTATAAATATATATATATATATATATAGTCTCCTTCGTTTTTTAACTTTCTACTCGTCAGGTTGTCGCAAACCACAATGACCAAAACAGGCCGTCTCTAACGGTATCTAAGTAGAAATCGGAGAAACTAACCAAATTAAACTCTTTAATCCGAAAATGACTAGAACAAAGACAAGAGTGCTAGCTCTCTTTTATTCTATGGAGAGCAAAACCGTAAAAGAGAATGAAGGGGAAGAATAAGAGAAAGATGTGGAGAATGAGGTGAGAATCGTGAAGATTGCTTACTTAACCATTTTCACAATTATCATCATCTTACTTACTTTTTGTTTTTGCCTTTTATCATTTAAAGACAATAAATGTATCACCTTTTAAAGAAGTCTCTCTCATCTTTCACATTGCACATATCTTTTATATAATATATATATACTGAGGTGGTCTAGTTATACTGGGGTAGGTTCTACTAGGTCGTAAGTGTGGAAAAAACATCGGAGGCTTGTTTCAACAATATCGATGTCACGATCTCATCGGGACATATCCCGATCTCATAAGGACCCATTTGGTTCTATTGCTCTCCATATAGTAGATCTCTATTCAAAATTATTTTACGAATCCTCCGAGTCACTTTTGTGTGTGACCCATTAAGTTTCTGGTTATGTTGGTCACTTAAATTAACATTTAATCCAAGCAAGTCATGAGCGGTATCTAGCAACACATTATGACCCCTAATTGATCGGAAAGTAAGTGGTTTGACGAATGAACCTGTGCTCGTCACGAAGCATCTCACGAACTCTCCTATAGACAACTGCTGTGCAATTCGTCTTTTCACCATGTTATATCCCACTTAGTTATGAGTATGGGCAAAGTATCAACTCTCACTAGACTGACTACGTCAAATCTAGCCCAAGTGATATCAGTTCTTATCCTGATCATTACTCTATATGTCAATGAAGACATTCTTCATGACACATGTACTCCGGCCAGAGTTTCCCAAGTAATGACTCCGACAAGAGGCCGTGAGTATCATCTTCTACTATTACGAAAGCGGTGAATCCTCTATTGGCTACTCAATTACCTTCGAATACCTCAAGTTGTTCCCAATCACCACCCTATGAGCGACCTCTGCAAGGCAACAAGGAACAAAGTCAAAGCATATAATCAGTATCCAAGATATCCTTGAGTACCTCAAGTCTAAGGATACTTGCACCATTGCTTTGATGAGATTATCACTGACATAAGAATAAGACATCCATGTGATGATCTCATGGTAGGTCATCTCATGTACTTACTATTTCTAGTAAGCATCCACATCTCAACTCTAAACATCTCATGTTTACAGTTTCTGAGATTAACTGCTTGATCAAATCAATGAGTTTGACATGTGCTAGTCTATCTGAATTAACGATGCCCAGTTTTATTAATCCTATGACTAAGGATAATTTAGATACTGACATAATTGCATAAGATAGGAATCTCAGTAGTATGATCACATCTTGACTTCCTTCATGTTATGCCATAGATCATGGACTTCATTAATTTGCTTATATATTAATATCAATTCATAAATAATGAACACCAAATTAATGAAATATGGCTTTCTTTATTATTGAAAATAAAATTTGTACACAACTTTGTACAAAACACACTAAAGATGATTGCTTTTAGGACACTACTCTAACATTCTTGACTTCTTGATTGTTTAAGCATTGTCACACAGAATTATTATGCCTCCATTCAGCTTATATCCCAGCTCCTCTAGAACTCTTCTCATCCAAATAGCCTGACATGCACATGATGCAGCTGCAATGTATTTAGCCTCTGTTGTTGATAAAGTAACAATGTCTTGTTTCTTTGATGACCAAGCTACTTCTCCATTGTTCAGTAGAAACAAATAACCAGAAGTACTCCTTCTTCTATCAATATTGCCTGCATAACCATTGTCAGCGTAAACTCTCAATCCCGTAGCCCCATCACTTGCATCTTTCCCCAATCCCAATTTTTTTCTTCCTCAAATACCACATCTCTACTCACTATTACTTTTTTATTCTTTGGATCAAATAATTTGTAAGTTTGACACTCCTCACTCACCCCTACAAGAACACAAGGAAAGCTTTTGTTGTTAAGTTTTTCTCTCTTAGCTTCTGGCATGTGAACATGACCTATGCAGCCCCAAACTCGAAAGTGTTCCACAGAAGGCTTGACTCCATTCCATGCCTTTCCTGGTGTTACATCCTTGACAGTTAAGGTAGGGCTTCTATTTAGAACATAAAACATCTAGATCACAGCTTCAGACTAGAAACTTTTAGGAACCTTTTTTACTGACAGCATAGATCTCACCATATTTATGACTATGCGATTCTTGCGCTTAAAGATCCCGTTTTGTTGTGGCGTGTAAATAGTTCTAAGTTGTCTTTGGATTCCATGCTCTTTGCAAAAATCTTTGAAAGCATTTGAGTTGAATTCTCCACCTTTATCTGTTCTCAAGCATTTAATCATCTTCCCTGTTTCTTTCTCGACAAGACTTTTGAACAACTTGAAACAACTTAGGACTTCTGACTTCTCAACAAGTAGATACTGCAACATCCCACTACCATAAAATATATACCCAAACATTCACGAACATTCAAGTACATATCCTATAATATTGGTATGTTAGAGCAATACATATATCCAACTTACACATGGCATCATCTACCATAACTTAAAAGTCACTAAATTTTAAAACCATTCATTGCATTCATTCACAAAGCTTACACTGTTTCCATTAAACAAATATTTACAAACCTCATACAGGTTCTAGCAAAAACTACAAAATAAAAACTATAACTCTTCTGATGTAAGCTGACAGACCTTTGAGCCATAACCTAATCCAAAATGTTCCTTTAATCTAGAATAAGATACTAAGTCTCCTATCTCGTACCTGAAAAGCTACGTTGTAATTTTTTATGAGTTTTACGAACTCAATGAGAGAATCATCATTGATGATTTCACCCAAATCACATACACAAATCACATATTTCACAAATATTCATTTAGAACATGTATATTCCAAATACTCACACTAACATGGCACATCATATAATCATTGCGAATCAGAACATATATATACAAGTACAGATGCATATGAGACTCCAGATTCTTTATTATTGTTGTGATCGAGTGCCTATCATATACGTATACAAATACTGGCCCATTGGGCTCAGACAGAACAGAATCACGGAGCATATCTCTACGTGCAGAATTAGAAATCATGGAGCAAAGCTTTACGTGCAAGCGCTTTCATACTGACTACTCTGGTCACAATGACTTCATCTGATCATGCATTTTATGAAATGCATCAAATTCAGAATATTCCATGTACAACAGTCACATATGATGCACAGTTAGAATTTCATAGTCATCGGACCTAAGTCCAGCGTTCAACTTTCGTTGAGAATACAAATATCTTTCAGAATTTCACAGCAATCAGAACACTTCCAATACATTCCCAAATAGCAACTTCTCATACTTTAATTTCGGAATTCATAAACAAATCATAGAATACAATTATCATTCAGAATTTCACAGCAATCAGAACACTTCTAATATATTCCCAAATATTAACTCCTCGGACTTTAAGTCCGGAATTCATGAAACAAATCATAAACATATCATAATCAATTCAATATTTGGCAATCAAACAAATTCAATCAATCCTAGGAAAATCATCTAGGTTGACTCACAGTACACTCCAATATGCTATTGGCTGGATGGACCGGCAATGTCTGGCAGTGTCTAATATGCTCCTCTATAATATACAAAACACATTTACAAATATCACACTTTTGCACAAATATATAAGTATTCCTTTATGCACATTTACTTGTATAAAATATACACAATGCATGTTCAATGACAATTCTGGGTATCTTATTGTGATTCTTATCATCAAATCATTCATAAATCAAAACCCTAATTAATATCATTTGTACTTATAATTTGGACCATAATAAAACAATGTGAAATCAATTTCATAACCTAATTGACCACTTCTGATTTTTCTAACATACTTACGGGTCAACTTTGCATAATTAATCTGATAAGGTAAATGAAAAAATTAGGCAATACTTCCTTCTAGAAAGTTGTTCTCAAATATCTTAAGTTTCTAATGACACTAAGATCATACCATTTGATTCAATATTACAAAAGTTATACTCAATTTACTTTGTACTGTTGTATGAACTATAACTGTACTGTATATTGAACTTCAAGTCAGATTATGCAATTCTTAGAGACAAAATTAAAATTCAATCTCATTAGAAAATTTGTATCCATATGTATCTAGTTCAATTTAAATTAAGAATCATTCCATTTGGAAACCTACTGATCAAAATTTAATCAAAACACCGAAATATGTTTAGTGGAATCATCTCAGTTATCATATTCTAGTATTCCTCAAAATTTCACCTTAAATTCATCAACCAATCCATTTCAGAAAGACAAAATTGCTGTAGCGACCCCTGTGTTATACGTAAGTTGCTAATTAAACCCTGAGATATAAAATGTTACTCTATT
>JAOQMR010000002.1:6761702-6783719 GCA_027563865.1 Erythroxylum pelleterianum | reverse complement strand
AAACATGTTTTCGACAATTTTCTACTGAAAATGAAAATTGAAAATATATGCAAAAAATCAAGATAGAAAACAAAAAATTGTTTTCTAAAAGTAAACGCACCCTAAGTTATTCCAACTAGTTTTATTTGGTAATTAGTTAGCTAAATTATATGTAGTTAATTATAACAGTTACTTAAATACATTAAAATGAGTCACACATTTAGTCAATCACGTCCTTAACATCTTTAATTTAATTGTTTAAGGCATATATAAGATGTTAAAGTTGGAATAACTTAATATTTTGACAATCTCTTCTCTTTAGTTGATTTTGATTATTGTTAATTTATAATCTCTATGAAATAAGCTAATAAGAAGGCATTCTTTTAGATAGGTTGATATATAATACCATTATTTTACTCTATTTTACTCCCAATATGACTTAGAATCATAGTGTTGGTATAACATCTTATATATTCTTGATGGATTTCTTAAACAATTAAATTAAAGATTTAACATCTTATATATTCTTGATGGATTCCTTAAACAATTAAATTAAAGATGTTAAGGACGTGAACATCTTTTTTTTAGTGTGTAATTTTTTATTATTGAATGTAACACATTGTTATTTATTTTATCATAGCGGTGTTCGATCTTATGAAAAATGATTGATTTTTCATTTTTTTATTAAGATTCATCTTCTCCTTATTGAGTTAGTGATAAATGATAAATTGAGAGTTTCAAGTTAACAAATTAAAGGAGAAATTGAGTTCAATATCTTCAATTGAATAATGACGAAAATCTTATATGGTTATAGAGTTTAGTTCATCCAAAAAGGACTTTAATAACTACACCAATAGATGGAGACAATTATCTATCATAGAGTTGATTTATGAGAATTGCTTTAAAAACTACATTGAAGTTAAGATTTATTGCATGATAACTTCTTGGATGTTAAACATAAATTTGAAAGAAACTGTTGAGATGTTTAGGTACATCACTTCAATAAAAATTTATGAAAGAAATAAAAAATAGGTGTAGATAATGGAATAAACCTCTCCTTTAACAAATTCAAAGAGAAATAAGCCTAATATCTCAAGGAAATATGTTTATAGTGAAAAGTTTCACTAAATTGAAAAGGTTATTGGAATAACTAGCATGTTTAACTATCATTCCTCAATATGAATATGGATTAGCAAAATCCACGATCGAATTGGTCTCAAATAGTAGTTAAGTTGATTCAATTCCTAATTGAGCTAAATGATGTATATGATCATGTTAAAATCATATACTAGTTGTGGAGCCTTTTCTTAATACAAACAAGGATTCAATAAGAGAAATAGAAAAAGGTAAATGAAGCCTTTACTATGAATGTTGATAGTGCAATATTGGTAAGAACTCAAGGAAGCAAGAAAGAAAATTCAAGGAATGAAACTTCAAAAAGAAGGAATATGTTAACAAGTCAGATCTTTGTCGTAATCTCTATAATATGGAGACACACACCAAACACCTATGTTTTGAGTTTAATAAGTATCTAGACTAGTTAAAAGAACTGAAAGGAAAAAAACATAAAAAGTAATAAATCGTTTGCTAATAATGGAAACTCCATTATAACAATTGAAGAATCCACAAATGAAGTAATAGATTAGAAATTGAATATGACTAATATGATTTAGTAGGGGATTGATAAATACATAAAAGAAACAAATGGAGCCAAAAATCACTCCATTAGCTTTGTATAATTTGAAGATTTTTAGGTACCAATTTAAATCATAGTTTTAGTATCCTTAAATTACTTAACACACGGATCTTAAATAATTGACACGTGAATTTCAAATCATGTCTGAACAAATCTTAAACTTTTAGAAAAATCCTCACACATAAACTAATTCACACCAATTCATTTATCAATCGGTTCAATTAAGTACTCACATTAAACATGAGAGATAAAATATAAATTGATCCTAACATATTCCTTTCATATACTACCTTTCAAGTTTAACGCTCTCTCTGTTAATAAACTCACAATTATAATTCTCAGAAAGTTTGTTTGTTATCTCAAGTTTTGTATCTTATAGTATTTAATGATTGACCAAGTACTTATAATGGGAAAAGGATCACAAGGATTTATATAATTATCATACGTTATTTTCATTCAAAAACTCTATAACTTTACATATCCAAATTACTGCCAAATCCTTTAAGAAAATCTACCAATAAAATAGATTAGTACTGCAATCCAAACACTTATATTCCATGACATGAAAAATTAGGCCATCCTTCATATGTTGTAATGAAGCATTTGAGTTTTAAAAATCTCTTAAATGATTATGTATTTTCCATTTATTAAAATAAAATAAAATTTATTTTCATATCAATTATATTCGTATGGTTTGCTTCAAATTAATCTGTTTGGATCTCTAGGGAGACAGAAATAACCCTCCATTGATGGTGCATAATTGTGCTAATCATTGTTGATGACTTCAATAGAATAACTTGGACCTACCTATTGCAATCCAAAACCAAGTCATATAAAATTCATCAAGCCTTCTTCAAAATGATCAAAAAAATATTCTTTTTATCTATTAAAACCATAAAGACAATAATGAATTTGAGTTCACAAACTAATCATATCAAACCAAATTCTCCACTATAAGAATCTTGTGTTAAAGAAAAATTGCTTACACCACATAACAAAATGGATTCGTAGAGTGAAAGCCTAAACACTTAATGCAATTTTCTAGAGCTCTCTTAATTAAATCTAGCTTACCTACAAAGTTTTATGGGGATGTAATTGTAACTGCTATATATATTATAAATAAAGTTCTCACCTCCATCCTTTCTTATTAAACTCTATACAAAATCTAGTTTCATAGGAAATTAGATTACCAATTTCTTAAAACCTTTAGGTGTTTGTGTTTTGCTTTTAACACTCATCTTAATATAGACAAGTTTAAACAATGTGCCTTCAAAATCATCCTTTTAGGATATTCACCTAACCAAAAATCATATAGACTGTATCACTTTCATTCCCATAAGTTTTCACCTTCAAGTTTGTTGTTTTGTTATAAATAAATCTATCTCAACAAGCTTAAACCTTACATTAATCATAAGATTCCTTTACCTTAGGTGTTCATAGATGAAGAATCATTACCTAACTACAAAAATTTAAGTTCTTTATTAAATATCAGACAAAATCTACTAGTTCAAACTTAATATAGTATGATGTTATACAAATTCAATTCATTGACTTAGAAATTCGTATCACTACTTTTAATCATTATATAATACAATCTCATATACCAATTATTCGTAGACAAATTTATACAAATAGAAAATACCTTAATGGATGAATGGCTCTATATCAAAATAGTGTTCAATAAAACATATCACCTATCATCACTATTAAATCAACTACTTCTTTAACACACACACCAAACACATACCCATAAACTGTATCACCAAATATATGCACATCTTACATGTCTTTTTTAGCAAATCTATCAAATAACAATGTTCATATAATCAAGTTAGAACTAAACTTGAATGTGTGGAAGCAATGCAACCATAACAATAAGCTTTGGAAGCTAATCAAATATGGGAGCTAACTATATTACCACGAGGGAAGAAGGACATTGGGCCAATTAGGCTTTAACATGTGAAACTCAAATCAAATGGGACAACGGACAAGTTTAAAGCTAGGGTGGTAGCAAAACGATACAATCAAATTAAGGGTGTTGAACTTGACAGCTTCTCTATAGTTGCTAAAATGGTCACATTAAGGATTTTCTTATCTATTATAGCTGCAAAATCATGTCCTTTACGTCAGTAGGATGTAATAACATTTTTTACCATAGATACCTTAATGAAGAAGTATATATGACACTCTCTAAAGACAGACAAAGTTGGGATAAATCAAGTTTGCAAGTTAAAAGGGTCTTTTATGGCCTTAAGCAGGCCTCTAGCTAATAAAAGCATAAATTCACTATTTATATTCAAAGTTGTGGTTTCAAATAGTCAATTTATAATATTTATTTATTTTTCAAACACAAAGCTTATATTTTTCTCACTTTAATGGTGCATATAGATAATGTTTTAGTCTTTCGTTATTTAAAGGAAAATATCATTAATCTCAAACAATTATCACATAAAAGATTCACCATTAAGGATTTGGGATATGCAAAATATTTTCTTGAATTAGAAATAGCTCTATAAAAAATATGTTTATATATGAATCAATGTAAATATGCATTAGACATTATCAACAATTAAAATTAATAGGCATGAAAAACACAATAACTTAATTGCCTACAATTTATAGATTCTCTTATTCAATTGCTTTCTTATTTTCAAAACTAGATAAATATTAGACGGTTTACTAACTTTTGTATCTCAATTTTACTAGACTTGATATCATATATATCGGGCAATAATTAAGCTAAGTTGTCTAAATTGTTACTCAATAACATTATGTTATTGTCATTCGTATTGTTAGGTACCTCAAGAAATTCCTTTCAAATGGTTTATTCTTTTCATGTTTATAATACATTCCAACTTGTAACCTATTGTAATAAAGACTAGGCTATCTGCATTTAAATAAGGTAAACTCTCACATATTAATTATATTTTCTTGGAACAATCGATAGTTTCATAATATACAAAGAAATAACATGCAATTTCTTGCTCATATGCAAAAGCTAAATATTGAATTATAAGGGCTAATTTTTGTAAGTTTCGGTAGTTTTTATATATACTTAAAGTTTTTTAGCTTAATTTTGAACTTCTTATTCCTCTTTTATGTGACAACAAAGTTATAGTACACATCACAGCTAATTTGTCTTCCTTAAACACACCAAACACTATAGATATATTATTGTTTGGTAAGTGACAAGTTCAACCAAAAATTCATCAATCCACAATTGATTTCATCAAAGTTATGGATTACATATATCTTCACCAACTTTTTATCTGTCGTTATATTCCATCAAACGCTTTCCAAGTTGGGCTTATGCGATTAACACTACTTTAAGGGAGATGTATAAATATTAAGTTATTCCAAATAATATTTTTTGGTAATTAGTTAATTGAGTATGTAATTAAATACAGCAGTTCTATAAATATGTTTGGTAGTTATAAGCTTAATCACATTTAACATCTTTAGCTTGATCAATCAAGAAATTCATGAAGCATAAATAAGAAGTGAGATAACAAAAAATCTTTAACTCTTATTGAGCTTGCAAGTTTCATTGAATACAAAATATTTTTTTTGTTCAAATTTCTGTAATTTTATGCAAATAGTCAAATATTATCATCAACTAATATGTAGGTTACTGGCAACATTGTATGTGAAAAATGCAATTCTCTAGCATTGTTGCTTAACTTGTTTGGGTTACTAAGGAACAAGAGATCCAAAAGCGTGCACCTAAAATATTATATGTTTTCAAATCTAATATTACTAGGCATAACACACTCTAGCCATTCATTAAGAATAAATGAGGACACACTCTACAATGTTATGATATTTAACAACTAAAACCTAAAACTATGTCATAAAAGTCTAGATTGTGATGGAAGTTAATTAATAGTTGGAGTATTCACAAAGTTGTCTAACATTTAAACATATCTAAACTTTCGTGGAGATTCTGACTATTTCGGTCGCCAGTTCGAAAAAGTATTAGTGTCTTGACCTTGTAAAAATATTTTAATCTAACTAAAATAGGGTATTTAATCCTATAGATATTTAAAAGCTTAAAGTTTTGGTAGAAATCATCTTATAGGATTTTAAAACAATGGAGCAGAGATAAAAAGAGCTATAAAGCCAATGAAATTGTTAAACTTTATCAATAACCTTATGTTTTTACTTTTTTACATTTCTAAGTTACTACCTTGAAACTATTCATCTAGATTTTTTGTGTGATTGTTATGCTTATTGCTCGACAAAATCATAACTTGACTAGATAAATTATAGTGAACTCACAAATTGCCTGCACTGTGGAACATCTGTAGGTACCCCTTTTTCTGCAATTGTAAGATTTTGACAAACAGTATACTCTGATATCTTAATTTACGGAAAAATTAGTTACATGCAAATAATACTATTATTCTTTATTCATCTTTAATTTTGGAAAAAAAAACCAATTTAAACACAATTAACTTGAATTTACATTGAATGAAACAGCAAATATTTAATTTCCTTTACTCTTGAGCATCCCAAAAAATGCTTTGATTATATCCCACACACTACCGCCAAATAGAGCCTTCATCGCCGCTAGCTTTCCTCTTGTATAAGGTGGATACCTCACTGATGCGTCACCAAAAAAACCTCGATAGACGACTGCCTTTTTATGGCTAAAAGCATCAAAAGAGAATTTGCCATGGTATGAACCAGTTCCACTGTCCCCAACACCTCCAAATGGTAAAGTATGGACTGCAAGCTGCACAATAAGTTTGTTACATAAATAAATGAAACAGAACTTAAAATTAAGAGGCTACTCGTAAAAAAGAATAGTAGACACAGCAATTTTTTTATAAGTCACCAAAGGGTCTACTCTGAACAACAAGCACATACCACGTATTTAATTATAAGGTATACGATGAAGAACTTTTCCCCTAGGTTTGACACTCTTATGCTCTACAGACAAACATGAATAAGAACTTGGACTTCAAAATCGCCAACCATGTGCAAGTTCAGCAACCAGGGGCTAGACAGAAAGGCCAATGCTAAATAAATCTATTAATAATCTGAAATTTTATTCATAGCATCTCCCAAGTCATTGCATGGAAAAATTCTTAGAACTTCACTCAGATCACTCACAGCAGAAAGGAAATGGTCTTCAACGCAATTCAGTAATGTCTATATAAAAATTGAGCCTGTTGCCTGTACTACAAATATGCAAGTATCATCTATAATCACATCCTAATTGCTTACTGCAACCATGTTCAAGTTCCATGTTTTAGGATAATATCCTTTTCCACTGGGAAATTTTTTGAATTCTCCACCTTATCCTTTCCCTACTTTTCTGACTCAATAGCTAAAAAACTATAGCAAAGGTAAATTACAACTGCAGATCTTTTTCATGACAACTAAATTTTAAAGTACTTGGATGACAATCGTCCTCACTATTCCAATATAAGGTCTCAGCACTTGCAAACAACTGCTTACTCATCCCAAACTAAACCTATTGCCGAAACATTTAGTATAAGTAAGCAACTCATATTTATCACCATTACCCATGGCCTATCCCAAACTACTTTCTTTCTATGAGCAAGAATCATGATGGTCTCTAAGTTCCAGAAATATCAAGGTTGCACTACTGCCTAATTATCTAGCAACAAGAAACTACTAGGGTACTGTGCACAAGTCAATGATAACTTATGAAAGCATGTCTATGCAACTGGTTTCCACAAGTTTAAGGTGTAGAGTAATCACATGGACAGTAGTGTCATTAACAACTAAACCCCCTGCCGAGACAGACATCACAAACTCTTCCTTGAGCTTCTTATTTTTGGTGAATAAATATGCTGCAAGTGGCTTGGCCCCTGAGTTTATCACATCAAAACTGTCTTCAATTTTGTTGACCTAGTCCAAAAACAAAAGGAAATCATGATTAATATATGTGAATACAAATTACAAGAATGAGACTATTAAATTGCAATCTCTTCTTCAAATCTGTACTTGTTCAGATTGAAAAAAACTCTCTTCTTTGGAATTTACAAGGTGATAACTTCTTAGCCAATTTGTTTGAGTTGAAGGAATCAATTGCATGTCTAAAGTAAACATGTCATTTAACCACTTAACCCTACTGCAAAGAGAAGCTACCACATTTCAGCTCCAAACGCAGATTAAATAATTGATTCCACTCACATTGCATCAAAATAAACATTTCATGTAGGAAGACTATGGACTTACAACCAAATCTAAATTCTTACTGTGATAATGGGAAGCACAGGGCCAAATATCTCCTCATTCATTATCATGGAGTCCTGAGGGACATCCAACAAGATGGTGGGGGCAATCCTCCTGCCATTGAAAAGAAGTATGAAACTAGTCATCAAGCTAAACCAAATTAATGATCAGAAGAAAAGATAATTATCAATAGAACTCACAGCTTTTCTCTGTCTCTTTCACCACCATAGACAATTTTACCAGAAACTTTATCATCATCCAGCAACTTTGCCACACGAGCAAAATGATTAGAATTTACAATTCGCGACAGGTCTATTGATTTCAATGGGCTTTTTCCATAAAATCCCTCGAGTTCTTCTTTCAAAGTATCCACCTGCACAAGAAAGAAATTAGAGAAAAGCAAAATCCACATACATACGGAGGTGAGAAAGGAGGCAGACTACTTGGTTTTCTAATGCCACATAGCATTACCAGCTTTGGTGCAAATTCATTTGTTGTAAGGATATAGTCAGGAGAAATGCATGCTTGCCCATTGTTAGTCCCCCACTTCCCAACAATTATTCGCCTGGCTGCCACCTTGGACATGCACACAGATCAATTTAAGCAAATGAGATTGAAAGATGAACTTTGGCTCTCTTACTGACAGTTTCCAACGCATGACCACCAACAATTTGGTCCAAATTTGAATTCAAAGATAGTTACCTGTAAGTTGACGTTTGAATCAACAACAACTGGACATTTTCCTCCAAGTTCCAAGACAACTGGTGTGAGGTGCTTTGCAGCTGCAGCCATCACAATGCGTGCAATTTTTCCACTGCCTATAATTAAATGTAAACAAGTACTAGAATTCATCAAGAATAAGCTCAAATAAGAAAAAAAAAACACCAATTGAAGAAAATAACTAGATCATCAATTTAGTTTCTAACAAGCTGGCTACATTTTCTCGTTAAAAATAATAATAATAATATATACCTTACTCTATTCAGCATCACCTCATATTAACCCAAAACATGAAAATAGGCATCAAATACCATTGCTAATTGAAACAAAATATTGATTGATACAACGGCACATTGCAATGCATGTGATCAGCATAGCTGATCTATTCGAAACTTGAGCTAGAATGTTATTCAGCTCAAATGCTTCCATCATTTCATAAAACTGTAATCATGTTGGGACTTGGGATGGGCACTCTTTTAATTCCGAAACCATATGTTATCAACGCTTGACCTTATTCCTAAATCTCAAAAAAGGAAAGTTTGGAATAAGTATGAACCTGTATAAAATATCTTGTCCCATTTCTGTTCCAGTAGTGCAGATGTTTCAGCAACAGCCCCCTCAACAACTCTAATGGAAGAGGTATCCATATATTCTGGAATTATTTTTGCAAGCAGTGATGACGAAGCTGGAGCAATCTCTGACGGTTTCAATACCATAGCATTACCAGCTGCAATTGCCCCAATAAGTGGATCCAGAGATAATACTGAAAAACAGATTGCAGAACTAGGTCTCATTACTTTGAAGTTAAACAGACGAAAGGATGAATGCGAACAAAAGCAGAGAAAAATTTAATCAAAGGAAGAAGACATACAGAAAGGATAATTCCATGCTGAAATGACCAATACAACACCCAACGGCTCAGACACTATTTCCCCTGATGAAGGGAAAACGGTTATTGGAGTTTTTGCCTGAGATATGACAGCATAGTCAATTAAATCATCTTGGGTGACAAAAAAGACCATGTAATATAAGCAATTAAGTGGAGCAGTCGTCAGAAAGAAGAAAGGTACCTTTACTGGCTGCATCCAACGTTTAAGTTCCTTAATTGTCACTCTCACTGAGGCTTTTAGCATACCAATCTGCAGAAAAACCATTCCAATCAACACCTAAGAAAAACGGATTATTTTTTCGAACGGAACTTCCATCTTAATACTAGATAGCGTAAAGAAATATCAAAGATGATTCATAATGACTGGTACAAATTGCTGTCCCTGCATCATCACCTATTCAACATGCACACAATTCTAAGTATGTACGATAGCAAAATTGTGTACACACGTGTACGTCAAAGGTACACAAAATATACTATGTTGACTACAAAAGGCAAACAACTAACGCCTTTGATTCGAGTGAACAGAAAGATGACAGTCTATCCAGGTAGAGGATAGCCAATTGCTAATAATAGCCACTTATCACTGCCAGTGCTATAGTATCTTCTATGCCAAAGAAAAACATTCCTATAACTGCAGAGAGAAGCGTAAAAATAGTTGATGATTGGCATCAGCCAGAATTTGAAAACTTAAGACATCACTTCAAGCTCTAGCTGAAAACGTGTTTCATTGGGTAAATTTAATTGTACCTAGGGAAAACCAATGATCAACCTCCACAGTCAAGACATGGAGATCACGATCCAGGTTTCAAAGTAGCAGCAAAGAGTCTCGTATTCATTAGCCAGCATAATAACAAAGTTCTACCAGAATTACAAAAAACTCGACACTTCCCTCAGTCTCTTGTCCCACGTTTAACACTTCCCTTCATCTCTAACATCCTTAGTTTCTTTCTTTACTTCCCCTTCCAAAATCATCTCCGTCCAATATTATTATTAACGTGATATCGCAGTTACACTGCCAAAAGAATGATATACCATCATCGCCGAAAGAAAAAAGTTCAGGGAAGAAGATCGTATAAACCTCTCAGTTTCCTGATGGCTTCCAACAGGGTGCGTTGTATAATAGCACGTTGCGTTAAGTGGGCATGCCTCTACGGTTAATAATGCCTTACCCAGCAAACCACTGGAAACAAATGTCAACAACCTCTATTAATACCTTTTCAAGACCACATAACAGTACGTGAATTTGTCATTAATGTTCTTCCATCAATCAGAAAGTGTCAAGTTACACGTCTCAAAGGCAGAGCACCTGCGTCTCAAAATTCCACGACGGCATCTAACTAGTTCCAGTTGAGAGTTTTATGGGACATCACATGAATGATCTGAGAAGTGACGTGAAAGGGCGAAGCAATTAAACTTCCCAGGACAACGTCACTTGGAATTTAGCCATTGTTACACAATATGCAATACATCAACCCAGAAGAAATAAATGTAAAAAGGATTAAGTCGACGATAGAACACAACTTGAAGTTCACTAGCTAACAAAATCAGACAGCTTTCTTGGCTGCTTTAACAGTAATATTTGGTTACCCAATCAAGGCTTTATCAAACCCAGAAGGACCAACCAACGACAAGAACATTAAACTAACATAATCCAACTACAATAGAAGTTAAGATTTTTGAAAAAAAAACCAACATGGATTGAATTAACGATAAATTGAAATGCATTTTAATTTTTAAGCAAGGTAAACTAAACTTAAGAAACAGTGAAGTTGTAAGTGTGACCTCGTAAACCGTAGACTCGAGTTCAGGCTTTGAAATATCCTGCTTAAGTGCATCGACGATCTCTTTCTCGTTATCGTCAAGCATCCTCACAAGTCTCTTCAACTGCGACACTCTCCACTCGTAACTCCGAGTCTTACCGGAGCCGAATGCGCTTCGAAGCTCCTTCATCAGCGTGCTCGCTGCCTCCGCATCAAACACCGCCTTCTTATTCTGCGCCTCCTCCGCCGTCGCCATTTCACCAACCCCAAATCAATCAAATTAATCACTCTCTCCTCTCGCTTTTATCTATATAAACATACACATATATATATATATATATATATATTTACGATTCGTTGACGGTGAAACTGACGGACGTTAAAGGTTGCGGCCGGGAGGTTGGGTTGGTCTGTCTGTCTGGGAGAAGTGCGAGTAACATGCGGACGAGCGTGTTGTCACGCTCTGTTTATGGCGGATGGGATTTGGGTTTTTTTAATTAGAGGAACGTGACGACCAACGCTGATAGAGCAGAGACTACAGAGAAGACGAGTCGCAGGTTGAATCCTACTTAGCCCTTAGCCCTTAGGTATGACCAACTCATGTATATGATTCGACTCGTAAGGTGATATATAAAGCTTTTCCACTAAATATCCGTAATTTTGATTAGCTTTTATTCTAATACCGCCACATCATGCTTGGAGTGGACTCTTTAAACGTTATTAATCTTTTTATCTTCTTCCTGTACGGAATTTAATAGAAATACTTTTTTTGACAAGCACCTGTACGGATTTTAATAGAAATAATTTTTGTTGACAAGTACATGTGAATTACTTCAACGAGATTGGAAAGTGCAAATTAACACATGAATCGAAAAGAGAACCAGTGTGCAAATACCTTGGCAATCCTTGCAGGCTTTGCTAGCTCAAGCATCCACATATTGCAAGAACCGTCTCTACCAGTTTTACATCTTGTTCATCGGGACAAGCAAGGCGCTGTGTACGGTGTACCGGAAGGACATCCGGTAATCTAGCTTTTGTTTTTCCTTGTTTGTTTCATCCCTTGTAATAAAAAAATAACGTGTATTTATCTTATATTAAATATTGAATAAATTTTATTTGATTTTATAATATTAATTTAACATATTAAAAGTATTATAAAATTATTCTTTAATCTTTTTTAATTAGAGCTCATTAGATTATTATCAAATAAATATTTGTATTATTAAAATTGTATGTATTAATAAATTTATTAAAAAATAAAAAATACAATAAAAATTTTAAATGTTTATTCTCCACCGTTTCGTCTTGCTTCCTCTGTTAATCCTAATCCAACCTAAAGACCGGAGAATGGAGATGATGAGGTCACATGCCGCACGAAAAAGCAATTGAAAGTTAGGCCAACCATCTTGCGCGAGTCGTTTACGTTACGTTACCGTGTTGTAGACCCTCGGATGAAGGCGTGACAGTCCCCTACGAAACCTTTTGCTGATCTATATTAACCCACGACCTGCTATAGTCTCTATGCTTTGGCATTGCCGTAGCTACCTGTTTGTTTTCTCCATTTCACATATTCTTGCTGTTACTTCACAAACAACTGTTGTTAGTTCGTACGTATGTAACTGTGAGAGATATCGATGCAATGGTTAAATGCAAGTAAAACAAAGCTAATGGTACCTCAACTCGGATATAAAAACTTTCAATCAAATTTGAATCCATTAAAAACAGAGGATAATTTCAATAAATCTGTTGATGCATAAAATTTTAGTTTATATAAATATTTATTTGTCACATATGATGCATAAAATTTTAGTTATATAAATATTTATTTGTCACATATGTATTATTAATTAATAATTATAATTAATATTACAAAAATTATAAAGTCGCCTTGTATTTAATATGATTGACAAGATAACAATTTGCACACAACTGATCAAAATCTTGGGTCGATCATGTCGACATGTGACATGCTGGAACATATTTGATAATCTCAAATGTTAAATGATATTATATAAGCAATCAAAGTTAATAATTTTTATACCAATAAAAACTTATTTATATAGTAAAAATAAATTTAATATGTTTAAACTAATTTATAAATTAATTATACATTCATAACGTTTGGGGTTAGTATAATGGACTTTGTTGAGAATGTATTAATAGGAATTTTAAAATAATTATAATTTTATTCATTCTTCTTTGTTGTGATATTTTTTAATTGTCATAAAACCTCTAATTTTATTAAATTTAAAGTTTAATAAGTCACGTTTCTGGAATACGTGAATCGGGACTTAAGTTTAAAAACAATTATTGTGATTTTTTTTTCTAAGTCATATTTAAACCATTAATTAAATACCTTGTGATGTTTTTTCCTAATGTTTCTCAATTATTTTCTCCCGTTTGCCAGAAGTTTCCTATTCAAACACGTTTCCTTTTAAAAACTGGTGGACAGTTAATTTCTAATAATCTTGTATTAATAAAGAATATTATTAAGTAAAAGAAAGTATATACGTACGCAAATGTCTTTAAACAAAATTGTAGATATTTTGAAATTACAAAAAGGTGCAGTATATTTGATCATAAAATTACCTCTTAAACGTCAAATCGAGGACAAATATTGGAAATTTGCCAATTGCTTTCGAAGGAAGAAAATATTTCTTTATTATTTAATAAAGGTTCTGGTCCAGGTCTATTGATGACACGACACGTAAAATGTTCGAGAAGCAACAGACGCGTGCTGTTAGGTGACGAATCAAACAGGGGCTCGCACGTTTACTAGCACTTGCGGGTCCCATCGTATCGTATCCGCTGACTTATGATGTCTCTCTATCATCAAAAACAGGTCACGCATTTATTGCCAAACATTAATCCTTTTTCGACCATCCTCTCCATTACGATATGCCATCATTCTAGGGAAGGGCTCTAAACGATGACGTTTCTTTGGACATCTTAAACCGGTGTACCAAACTATCGTGTCGATTCACACGCAAACGTGCCGTACTCTAATGTTATTTGAGTTCATGGTCTCCGTTTGTTGGGAATTTGGAACAACGCAAAGTGCCTGATCTGACTGTCGTCTGGAGATATGCAAGACTGATTTTCAACTATTTGATGATTCACAAGTTTTATAATTTAATATGCTATTAATTAAATTTATATTATATAATTATTTACTATATTAATTAATAATAAAATAATGAATAATTTAATTTAGTTTTATTATTTATTTAATTTTGTAATTAAATTAAATATAATTAGTTTAATAATTATTAAAAATATAATTAAATCTAAAATATCTTCAAAATATATAAATTTTAAATAAAATTTAATTTAGTATTTAATATATATATTTTATTTTAAATTATTTATTTTAATAAAATGAAATAATTTTATTATTGGTATATTAATAAATATTATATAAGACTATCAAATATGTTTTTGATAGTCTTTATTAATCAAACAAGTTTATAATTTTAACATTAACAATCAAACAAGTTTTATTTTTATTTAAAAAATATAAACTAAAAATAAAAATAAAAAAGCAAAAATCAAAATCACAATAGAAAAAATAGAAGTGAAGCAACCCCTTAAAGATTAAGGTGTTCTTAATATAACTGATGCCAAATAGGAAGGGCAAATTTAGGATCCTGTCAAAGAAGGGTCAATATTTTATTATATAATTGCTTAAAACTAAAAAAAGAAATCGTTCATCACAAACAACTTATAAATTTTTATAATTATTTTAATGGTTTTATGTAGTCAAATAAACATATAATCAATTTTTTAACAATGTAAGAAATATTTTAAAACCACAAAATTAAATTTTGTTAAAGTTTTACTTCTTTTTCTATATAAAATTAGTATTTGTTTGTATGGTACTTTCTTCCATCTGAATGATATGCTTATGTAATTCTAATACGAATTTTACTGAAAATGGAAGAAAACTAAATTTATTTAAATTCATGTTTAAATTATTTAATGGCCAACAATGTAATTGTCTATAATAAAATTATCATATAAACGATAGTTTCACACTATATATTTCTTAGTTTAATAGGTATATGTCTTTTTTCTTATTTATGTTTATCAAATTAATAATAACCAAGCAATTTAATCAATTCAAACAATCTAAAGAGGCTATGATACTAGCCTTATAAAACTAATCATGATCTAATCATTGGTGCACTAGAAAAATAAAATTTTACGATTTCTTGATTAGGTCTTAATATTGATTAATTTGAAAAACATAAATTATAAAGATAAATAATTCGTCTTAGTTTGAATTCTTGAAAAAACTTCTTTACAAGGTATTATCACGAGGTATCCAAATGTCCAATTTCAGAGCAAATAAAAAAAAAAACTCTACTCTTGGAGAGGTAATGATAAGAGTACTAGCTCTCTTATGTCTTCTTCCTATTTATACAGAAAGATAAAAGAGTTTAACTCTTATTAAAATTAAACTTACTAATTATAATTAAATTCAAACTTTAATTATAATTAAATTCAAACTTTAATTATAATTTCTCAAACTTTAACTTTATAATAAATTTTAACTTAATTTAAAATATTTTTCTCTTTTTAATTGCTCTTTTTATGTGTGACTTATTAAGTTCCTAATATCTTCATTAAGTTCCTAACACTTTCCATTATCTTCTTTTTCTAGTTATTGATATTATTGTGTTGATGATTTTAGTCGTTATATATAAAAAAATTTCTTAGCTTAAAAATCTTATGTTTTTTTTGTTTTAAAATTTAAAACTACTATTGAAACATTTTTCTCTATCGCTATCAAAACTTTTGGAGCTCATGAAGTCATCAAAGGTGCTTTTGTTTAGTATCTAACTACCTATGACATCACTTGCCATATCTCTTAGTCCGTACTCTTCAGTAAAATGGAATTAACATAAAAATCATCATATTATTAAAACAAGCCTCACTCTTCTTCTCCATACTCCTCTTTTTAAGTCCTTCAAGTTTGAAGCATTCTCTATTATTGGCTGTCTTATCAACCTATTACCTACTAATGTTCTTCATATCACTATAAATTACTTTTTCACAATAAACCATAATTTTCTCATATTTGTGCCTTTGGTTGTACCTATTTTCCTTTTTTAAGTTCTACTCACCCTAAAAAATTTATACCCAAATCTATATCATGTGTTTTCCATAGCTACAACTATTAGTATAAAGGATATTATTACTTTGATCTTAGAATTTTCAAACTTTAAATCTATCGTCTTATTTGTTTTCTTGAAAATAACTTTTCCTATGATAACTCCCCCTATTATTCCCTCTCACTTTTCTTCATCTATCATATCGTTTCCTTTGCTTTTCAACCCCCTCACTCACTAAGGATGACATTCTTGGCCCAGCCCACTTGGCCCAGCCACTTGCCAAGAGTGCTTGGCCAGAAGGAAAGGTATAAAGCTATGTCATTTTATCAAAAAAAAAAATTAAAAGAAGCCTGGGCTTAGCCCGGCCCATTGTCATCCTTATCACCCACCAATTTTGTTTTTTTGCAAATCGCATTAGCTCATCCTACTCCTTCATTCTCATCTCCACATCTTATGATCACTCATACGTGTGATCAAACTTCCATTCATCAAACATTTTTCACTATATTATTTATTTTACTATCACCTATAACCCTTATGATCATGATCTCACATCCTTTGCTTAAGTTAATAAGTTTTCTTACTAGCGTCAAGCTATGATTGATGAGTTTAATGTCTTCATCATAATCACCTAGATTCTTATTCCTCCACCATCAACTGCCAATATTATTAGTTATAAATGGGTATTTTTTTATAAAACAAAATCTTGATGGTTTTATTGAGCATGTTAAAGCTCTTGTTGCTGTCAAGGGATATCATTAAACTCTAAGCATTGATTAACCAATTGATAAAGTAAATACATGCAAGAGGGGGTGAATTATATGTGATAAAAAAATTTCACATGTTCTTTTAATTCATATAATAAACAAATCCTAGTTAACGAATAAAAATAAAAGTAGTCTGTCAGATGATAAATCCTTTTAAACGAAAGGAGCCTGCTAGGTAATAGGAGCCTTCTTATACCCTGCTTAAACGAAAGGAGCCTACTGAATGATAAATCCTGTTAAAACAAATTAAAAACAGAAGGCGTCTGTTAAAACTAAAAGGAACCTCGTACTTTATAGAAACATAATGAGCCTATTATAAAAGTGAAGGAGCCTCTTGCAAAAATAAAAACACAAACAATATACTACAGAAATTTAAAAGTTAAAGAGAGAGGGAGGAATGACGCAGTCAATTTATACTTGCAGGACCAAGAAACTAGACATCCTCCAAGAAATTGACAATGACCATTTGTGCTTTTTCGATCAACTTTATCACCTGTACAATCTGCATCACAATATCGAACTATGATAAAAGAATCAATTTTTGGATACCATAATCCGAAATTCATAGTCCCTTAAAGATATCGAAAGATTCTCTTGACTACTTAAAGGTGACTTTCTTTTGAATTTGATTGAAAGCGTGCGCAAAAACAGACACTAAACATAATGTCTAGTCTTAAGCTTATAAAATATAGTAGTGATCCAATCATTTCTCTATGCTTTGCATCGCCCATAGCTTTTCCTTCTTCGTCTTTATTAAGTTTAGTTCCAATGTACATAAGAGTACCCATCGGTTTGGCATTCTCAAAATGATATTTCTTAATGAGTTCCTTTGTGTATTTGTCTTGGCTAATAAAGATTCCTTTTTGTCTGATTTGTAATCCGAGAAAGAATTATAATTCTCCCATCATGCTTATTCTCCTTTCTCTTAATAAATAGGGTTTTATCAACCTTTCCTCTTTCAAAGTTATCTTAAGCAGAAAGTTACTTAACCTCTCACACCATGCTCAAGTAGTCTGCTTTAAATCATATAGAGCTTTGGTTAACTTCATCACGTAATCCGAATAGTTTTCATCTTCAAAAATTGGGGGTTGCTTAACAAATAATTCTACGTTGATGTAACCATTTAAGAATGTACTTTTAACATCCATTTGAAATAACTTGAAGTTTCTATAACATGAAAAGGCAAGTAAAATTCTAATCGATTCCAATTTAGCAATAGGTGTATAAGTTTTTATCAAAATCAATACCTTCCTGTTGATTGTAACCTTGAGCTATAAGTCTAGCTTTGTTTTTTATCACCTTACCATTTTCGTCAAGTTTTTTAAAATTTCCACTAAGTCCCAATGATTGACTTATTTTGAGGATGAGGTACTAGCTTCAATTTATCTTTTATGGCTGAAATTCAGTTTTCGTTAAGGGCCTCTTCAATGGTCTTTAGTTCTATTTATGAGATGAGAGCAACGAAGTTGTTCTTGAACGATGATCTTGTTTTTAGACTTTTAGAGGAATCTCCTAGAATATATTGATGTGTACCAAGACTTCTCCATTCTCTCAGTGTTTTTCGTTTCATAGGCTCATGCTGAGATGAAGGAGCCTGCTCTGTTTTAACTTCAAAGGGGTCTTCTTGATTTTGTAATTATGAAGGTATTATAGGTGGAGATTGATTCTCCAATGTATTTTTAGGTACCAATGGATGCTCTTCATCATCTAAGTCAATTGTTATTATCGAAGGTAGTGCTTCATCAAATACCATATGTATCGATTCTTCTATCTTCTTTGTTTTTTATTATATACTTGAATCTTTTACCAACGGTACTATAGCCCAAAAAGATAGCTTCGTCTGATCTAGCATCTAACTTTCCAAGGTTGTCGTTTTTATTGTTTAGAACGAAATACTTGCAGCCAAATGCTCGAAAGTAAGCAACATTTGGTTTTCTTCCTTTCCACAGCTCATAAGGGGTCTTTTCAAAATAGGACTTATGAGATATCTGTTAAGTACATAAAATGTCGTGGATACTACTTCTGCCCAGTATTCATGAGGTAGTCCACTTTCACACAACATGGTCCTGGCCATATTAACCAAAGTTCTGTTCTTTCTCTCTACAACTTTATTTTGTTAAGGCGTCTATGGACAAAAGAAGTTGTGGGTTATACCATTGCTGTCACAGAATTCTTCAAATTTTATGTTATCAAATTCTCTTCCATGATTGCTTCGAATTGAAGTGATACAGTATCCTTTTTCTATTTAAATTTTTCTGCAAAACTTCTCAAACACTTCAAAAGCATTATCCTTATTTGATAAGAAATAAACCTATATAAATATGGAGTAATAGTCTACTAGGACAAAACTGTAATGTTTACCATCAAAACTTTGAGTCCTGGTGATATCGAATAAATCCATATGCATAAGTTCAAGTGGTTGGCTAGTAGACACAATATTTTTTGGAGGAAATTTGCTTCTGACTTCTTTACCTTTTAAACAAGCCTCACAAACCTGATTGCTTTCAAACTTTAAGGTCGGTAGTCCTTTTACTAACTCATTTTTGGACAATTTTGATAGAATGCTCATGCTGGCGTATCCAAATCTTCTGTGCCAGATAAACAAATCATTTTATAGAGAGAAAAAAAAACTTAACATTTTGTGAGGACATGTCTTTAAGTTGAGCATAATATATATTCTGATTTCTAAGACCAACAAACACAATATTATCATTATGACATCGATAATTTCACAATGAAATGCATAGAAAATGACTTTGTAACCTTTGTCACATAGCTGACTCACACTCAATAGGTTATGTTTTAAACCATCAATAAAGAGGACATTATCAATAGAGGTGGAGTCGGAATCATCAATTTTACCAATTCCGGTGACCTTTGCTTTATTTTTGTTTACAAAGACAACATTACCTCCGTCCTTTCTTTCAATGTAGTTGAAATGTGATATTTCACTTGCCATATGTCTCGAACAACCACTATCAACTATCCATTAATTCTCCTTTGTCTCTGTTTTGAAACATATCTGCAGAAAGCATTATCTCATTCTTAGTTACCCAAATTTTTCTTGGTCTTTTTGGGTTAGTAGTTTGACATTTCGGTTTTCAAACATGTATTTGAGATAATTTCTTTTTACGAAAATTATAAGAATGACTAATGTGACCATATTTACCACAGTAGAAGCACAGAACAGATGAATGAGAAATGATATAATTTCTACCATGTATCAGATTCCTGCTGTTTTGACTATAGCTACTGCTGGATTTGACAAAGAAATTCTTGTATGACCTGATATTGTTGTTTTCATTGTATCATATTCCGATCTTATCAAAAATGCATTTACCACTACCAATCAATGCACCAAGATTCTTCCTTTTATCAACAAAATTTTCCATATCTTTTTCTAAAAGCTAAGGTCTTTCCAACAATTTTTTTCCTTTTTAAGTTCTAAGGCGGCAACTTTTTCTTCTAACTATCTTATCTTATCATAATTATTTTTTGGTAATTAAGAAGAATTTAATTAAAAAACAAAGATATGTACAAAAGAGCTCACGCCCTAGTGTTTCGGAGGACACAAGCAGTTATTACATAGCAGCTAGCCCACAGTTTAATCCATAACAAAAGCAACGCCAGAAAATTAGCAACTATGATTTAAGGAGGGATCATATCTATAATCCACTCAACAACAGATCTCCTATACTCTAACCAGAACCATACCGAAGAAGCAATAACCTGAAGGAGATAACCTTAGCTAAACAACTTCTCAATTCTAGTAGAGGCAATACCATTGAAAAAGCTGAAATTACATCTGCACTTGAACGTCCCTTACCCAATATGGCTTTCCATCGGCTTAAGTAGAAGGAGAATTTGTGGCCGCGAAGAAAGGCTGCCACTATAGACGGTGAGTCATCTTTGCGAGTGTCGGTGCTGTACCAAAGAATTAGTCCTGCCAAGTCCATCAGAACTTCCTTTTCATAAACCTTTTCCTTATAGTTAACCTTAAGAGGCATATTTTTGGTCATCAAATTCTCATTCACAGATTCCAATGATTTAATCTTACTCTTCAGAGATGCATCATTGCTCTTGGAATTCTCAACTTCTTTGAAATACTTCACTGTCAACCTTTTGTACTAATCATACAATTCATAATATGCATTTTTTAATTCATCAACTTCAATATCAAAGTTAGAATAATATATCTCATCATCTTCTGATTTAGCCATGAAGCAAACATTGCTGACTTCTTATGGCTCTTCTTCTTCAAAGTTTTCAGAATCCTTATCTGACTAAGTTGTAGTCATTGATCGCTTTCTAGATTTTTTGTTTTCTGACTTGTCTTTTTGAAGAAGAAGACATTCTGGTCCTGTGTTTCCAGGCTTCTTGCAGTGTTAACATACGATTTGATTGTTTTGTGTATTGCTATTGCTGCTGCTGCCTTTTGGTAGGAACCTGTTGTTTCCAGCTTTTTTTATTCCTTCTCTTTTCTTCATCAGCTTCTTTTTATAGGACCAGACATATTTTTTGACAATAAAGTTGAACTCATTATCTCCATCTATTTACAACGTAGTGTCACTTTCATCACTGTTTGATTTGTTAGTTACTTTTAGTGTCATTACTTTTCTATAGGCGGATCCTTCATCTCACCAAAGCTCGGTTTCATGGATCATCAAATTTCCTTGTAGCTAATCAAGTGAAATAGTGCCTAGATCCTTTGTCGTTTATAGAGTTGTCATGTAACGTCCCAAATTAGGGGTTAGAAGACATGAGTACAAATTACGAAATTGGCATGCAGTCATGACATTTTCCGAGTACATTGGTATAATGAAACTTCGGAGTGATTCGGCCTGTAGTACGATAATTTTTGTAATTTTTATATACTTCAAAT
>JAOQMR010000002.1:6727318-6739125 GCA_027563865.1 Erythroxylum pelleterianum | reverse complement strand
GAGGGTTCTCAATTGTAGCTATTCCCTGATTTGGTTCAATGCAAGCAAATCTGATTTATTTTGTTTAGTCGTATGCAGACTCTCTACTCATCGACTCATTTATAGATACACAGCTATTTATAGCTTCGCGCCAACGTTTGCCGCTAATGACAGTTCCTTCCATTGTTAGCTATGGATATATGCCTGGTCAAAATAGAATCTAGTAAATAAGACATCTTCAAGCCCAAAGCATTACGACATTTGAGCTTTGTAATAGTTTTGAAAAAAAGCGTCTTAACTTGAAGTCAGTGTGAGTTTATATTAGGTCAGTACAATCGGAACAACAATGGGCTGGGGCCGGGCGTAGGCCCTGGCCAGAGACAGTCTGATCGAGCCCGACTAGACTCGTCTTGGCTTGAATTTTTTTATCAATTAAAAATATAAAATAATATTGTTATGTTTATAAAAATCAAGCTTCGGGTTTAGGCATTTCAAAGTCGAGACCTAATTTTTCAAAACAATGGGCCCAAGGCTTAGATTAAAAGTATAAATATTTACCAATTCCTCATAGGCTCATACACATACACGCGAAGTATTATTACCTTCTTGGTAATTTGCTAATCCTTGATAGTTACTTCATACTTCTTTCGAAGAATGTGGATTTATTCATTTAATGTTTTAAAAATTAGATTAAAAGTTAAATCAGTAAAATAAAAAATTTTAAGGTTTAAAATGTTAAACTAATATTAAACTGTCATAAAATCAACTAAAGATTATATAAAATTAAAGAATTAAAATTATATAAATTAAAAATTTTAAAATATGATCAAAAGATATTGTATTTAAAAATTTAAAGTTTAATTAAAAAAGATTCAAAACTTTTATAATTAAATCAGCCGATCTTATTAATTATTTAACCAATGATTTTGTTTGACTATAGTATATTAAGAAGAATTGGCTTCGTTCCTTTTGTTCCTTGTCTAAACTTTAGAATTTGAGCAGTTGGATGAATATGGTGCCGTAGAAAGCAACAGATGTATATGCAATTAGTTAGGGCGCCTTTATGTTCACTTTCTTTTGTGTTGCAACAGGGATTTGACCATGGAAACTAAGCCAGTGGCGGAAATTGGGAAGCTCAAGAGCATGGCCTCTCTAGTTGGATTCAAGCGAAGTACTTCCATTGACTAGTGGGAGTGGGACTGGACATCTTATTGTCGTCAAAGCAGTGGCAGCAGGAACTTTTGCTATGACAGGAAAAAGGGCTGAAAACATGTTTTTAACTTTTCCCACAGGCCTATGTATATATAGCTACTAAACCCCAGACAATGGAAGTGTAATGAATAAAGAAGTAAAAAGAAGGGACAATCATTGCACTGCTCCCATTTGCCAAAGCACATGGGAGGGTTTCTTTTTAGTGGTAACCTTTGCTATGCACCCACTCCCTCACTGCTCTTTCGCCCTTTGGAAGCCTTTTGTTCTTATCCCTGTTCCATTACTCTTCAATTTACTGTTTACATCTTTTTTCTGGTAAAAAGGAGTGTCTCATTCTCATCACACGCTGATAAAGCTTTTATGTGTAAGCCCTTGGCTACATCATCCTTATAGCTTAAGCACGTAGTTAGGCTTATGTCCATTTCCCTCAAATTCTCGTACGAGAAACCCACAAGTCGAGACTTCTGTATGGGCAAGCAGGAACACCAAAATGGCAACAAGACTACGATTTTCTCCTGTTTCTTGGTCTACTTAAATATTAATCCTTGAAGCGAAAACAGTACAAGAACAGCACTTGTAAAAGGGTTCCAACTTGCTGTAAAAGACAAATTATTCTTTACAATTCTGATGGCTGACATGATACACGTGGCACGACAAAGAGGCACGCACGCACGCACGCCCGCCTTTAATACTTTTCCGTGCGATGGGATCAAATGGTGACATCAGTCAAAACATTTCATTAAATTATGCTCGCGCAAGCAGATGATCACAACCCTCTCTCTCTCTCTCTCTCAACTAAAAACAAACAAAGAACTGTCGTTTTAATATCCATTCGTTTTCATTAAACATGGGCCCCACCTAATCTGACTGTTCTCGTCGCTTGGTGATGGAGAGTGCACGGGATCCCACGTGCTCACCTCCATCCTCCCCTGTCTCGTTTCGCTGGGACCACACCCCACACACACCTGACCAGATTTAAAATGCTACGTCGGAAAAGCAATGTATCATTTATTTTATTACCAAATAATATAATGATCATGTGAACTTTATAATATAGCGAATTTATTTATTATTAGAAAATATCAAGTTTTAAGAAATTGCATTTCAATTGCACCCTAAATATTGTATTTTCATGACTTGTTAGATTTATTTATTAACCAATTTTTTCTATTTGTGCATTTATTTACTTGTTTTATTTTTTATTTTAAGTCTTTATCTTATTTTATATTTATTTTACAATTTATTTTAATATGTACATGCACACGTGTACACACACCTATTAGTTAGAGATAAGATTGTATATTACATGATTTCTTAAACCTTACGTTTCAGCTAGAGATGACAATAGGGACTGAGCCTCGAGCTAGGCCTCAAGCCTTATTTTTTGAAAATTTGTTCAACCTAGCCCGAGTCCTGATAAGTAATAGCAAAATAATATTATTTTAACATTTTTATTTTAAAAATAATTTGGTTTGATCCAAATTAGACCCAGGCCTATTTAGGTCTAGGCTCTGGCTTGCTACCTCTGGCAAACCCAACTTGTTTTGACCTATTATCATTCTTAATTTCAGTCCCAAATTCGATCCGATTTATTGTCATCTTTAATTTTAACAAAGTTTTTACTAAGTAGTTGTTGATGTTAGAGCATCTTGGGGTCTATTACCTCTACATTCTTTTGCTCCAAATTTTCCTACATTTTTGCAGGATCTCTTGAAGGGAAGGGGAGATGAGGTAAGTCGAGCTTGTGTACTACTGCGGCATATATGAAAAGCCCAAAATACCTTCATATGGCAACAATGCAGACTTGACCCTCGGGTCATCGTGATATCATCACATTGATCCTTGGCAGAATGGACACATGCCCAAGCCCAGACGAGAGATGTCGGTACACCATTAGGGGTGGATGCACCAGTAACTCGATGGTCAAGCCCAACCGATGGAGCTGTAAAGTGCAACTTTGATGCCGCAATTCACGAGGTACAAGGGACAAGATTGTATAGCGTTGTCCTAAGGGGTCAGTTTATTACATGTTTTTTTGGGACTTTCCCACTCATATTACACCCCTTTTACTGCAGAAGCTATAGCTTTTAAAGAGACTCTATCTTGATTGATACACACAAGAGTTATATCAGTGGAGGTGGAGACCGACTGCCTTCAACTGATCCAACGATTTCATGGCTCCAGCATAGGCATTCATGAGTTGGGAGTGATCATGGCTGAGTGTAAAGACATAACAATGAGATTTCAGTCCTTTACTTTTACCTGAATTCCTAGGCATATTAACAGGGTAGCCCTCTATGTTAGCTAAAGTAGCTACTCAATATCTTACTAGATATAGTTGGAATAGGCAGCTGACTTTTTTATTAGACACTCTCAATTATAATATTGGATTAGCCCATTAATTAATCTCAATTAAAAAAAGTAGTTGGTGATGTCACTGTGGTTGTCGTTGATGTTGCTATTACTCTTGCATTTCAATCGCAACGTCGAATCCATAACCCCCTTTTATGAGACGCAATGAATTTAGCGGTCAAGTGATATTGTGTCCAATTTGAGCTGAAATTTTTTTTAACAGGACCTTGAAAACGTGATCGAATGATGTTTAAAGATATTGGATATGATGGCTTGGTGGGGTCAAAAAGTTGAATAAAATCCAAGCTCTTTGGGTGGGCAATGTTGTGGGATCAATAGGTAGGTGAGAATTAGACCAACGCATTTCCGTTATATTCAATACAACAAGACTATAGAAGAAGGCATGTACAAGAAGAAAAGTGGCATAAAACTCTATCGAGTCTTCACGATTTGGTTACCCATCGAACGTCTACGTAACAACAAACAACAACTCTCTTCAGTCAGTCATTTTCACCGAATACCCCCTTATGTCCACTCAATGCATCATCTTAAATCGCCTTGCTTCCCAACACTGTAACATCTTTTCAACTTTATAGCTCCCACGTGCTTGCTGTTTTAAGCGTGTAAAATAATTAGTTGGTATAACACTAATGTTAAAATATAAAACTCCATTACTTTTATTATGACTGCTATTAGTTAATAATGAAGAGAGGTCTTGGAATCTTCAAAAAGCCAAGTTTAATAAGAGTGATTTATAAATTATTACGTATATTTATTTTAAATTAAAATTTTAACCTAAAACTCAGTTAAATCTAAATTTTATGCTTGACCCATCATCAACATGAGCATGTAAAATATAGAATAAAAGTGAAATTAATAAAATGTCCAACTACTCCGTTGAATGCATGCCTTCACTAGGTTGTAGCACTCATTTTATAAGTAAAATTTCATGTGATGGATGCACTGGTTGTTTGACAGTGGCAGGAGCAGGACTCAGGAGACCAGATTTATGTCCTCTATTATTATTGCATGGGAATCAAGGGGGGGTCTATCCCTACAAAAGGGGAATCCAAGGTACTCCTCTCGGTTAAATGCTACGTATAACATTTTTAAATTATGTTCAAGAACTGTGCTAGATATTTTTTACTGTTTTGTCATTTGGATATTTCTCAGATTAATAAAAAACCTAATAATAGAAAAAAGGAAAAGGTACAAAAGGAGTGACATTCTAAAAAAGAAAAGGGAAAAGAACAAGATAAGTATAAAAAATAGGGTTTTAAGGACTAAAAAGGCACACATATGGCAAAAAACAAATGTGTACCTGTTACTTTCTCTCCATTTCTTCTTACTTTCTGCTCTGCGAAGGAGTAGGACAGAGGAGACTAAAAATGGAAATACTTGTACTAGCTCGATAAGGATATATATACCTGCCTAAAATAACAAATTAAATTGTAGGAAAATAAATTAAACTTGGTAAAGTAAATCATATTATTGTTATGACATTAAATGTTAGGAGGGAGTAAAAAACAAACAAGCCAAGGGGCCTGAAATGTTTGAAAAGGGTAAGGAAGCAAGATCTCAATAACATGACAAACCTCCCTTTTCTATGGCGGGTTTCAAGAGCTTCCTTCTTCTGCAACAATTTGTGAATTTTCTCTGCAACCAAACAGAAACGAGGAAAAGCAAACCCAGGAAGAAGAAGAAGAAGAAGACAGACGCGCACACGGACCTCTTTTTCTTCACTTCTCGTCTCTTCTCTTTCATTCACTGACACATCCCACAAAATCACACATCTCTATGCACCTGCACCCCCTTTTTTATATCTATCGCTACAAAATGCTTCTACGCTTCTAACTAAACTCCAAAAACTCCAATTAATCTCTGTCTCTCTGAATGGACTGTCGCCTCTTGATCTCAACAATTTCAACGGTCCGTTCTCTCTCTCGCCGTTTGATTTACTGTTTTATTGTTCTTGTTCAGTGTGTTTTTGCTTCTATGTTCGTGTCTGTGTTGGCATTGCTAAATGTTAATAACTGAATGAAGTTCCAAACTTTATGTTTTTCTCCGCATAAAGTTCACGTCTTTCTTCTTCTTGGATCTGCTGTCACTCACAATGCACCGTTTTCTTCTCAGGCACCGTGATGAGAACGTCGGCACATCAGTCAAGTGAGCTTGTTCTTGCCTTCACCTTTCGCTGCTATGGGCTGTGGAGGATCCAAGATAGACGACTCGCCGTTGGTGATCCTTTGCCGTGAACGGAAAGACCTAGTAAAAACTGCTTCCGACCACCGCTACGCTCTCGCCGCCGCTCACGTTTCCTACTTCCACTCTCTCAAGGAAGTCGGCGAAGCCATTTGCCGGTTCGTCGATGAGGAGCTCGTCGTCGGCTCTTCCGCTTCTCAAGGCTCTCCGGTGCTAACCTTGCCGTCGCAAGAAGGCAAATCCAAACAGAAATCCAGGAGCTCTTCGGCGTCCTCTTCGATTTCACATTCTCTGGACGGCAGCCACCATCATAAAGGTAGAGGAGAAAAAGAAGATTTTGAAGATTCGCACTTGCACCTCTCATCTACTTCATCGGAATCGGACTTGAACTCCGATTCCGGTCACATGCATATTCACAATAACTTCAACAACGAACTGGAAGAAGAAGAGGAAGAAGAAAGAGTGGAAAGAGAAAGAGAAGTACTTCCAAATTCGTACGGTTTCAGTAATTATGATTTTCAAGAAAATTGGGGTTATAATTTTCCTGGAATAAATCAATACCCATACCCGTACTCAAACTGGAACTCGAACGCGTATCCGACTATGTACTACATGAAGAGGTCTGCTACTCCGGCGAAGACGGTGGTGTACGAGGACCCTTCAGTGAATGGCTACACGGGTTATTATGGAAATGGTGGGTTCTTTGGGTATCCAGTGATGGGGTCTCCTCCGAGAGAGGCTAGTCCACCTAAGCCGCCTCCGCCGTCACCGCCTAGAGCGTCGACTTGGGATTTTCTCAACGTGTTTGATACGTTTGAAGGTGGATACCCGAGTTATTATCGAATGGGGAGGTACGGCTACGGGTCATCCACGAGTAGTCCGGATTCGAAGGAGGTGAGGGCAAGGGAAGGCATACCAGATTTAGAAGATGAAACAGAGAATGAGGTGATCAAAGAAGTTCGAAACGAGAAGAAGGTGAGTGGAGATGAGAAGTTCGTAAATGGTGAGTTTAAAGGTAACGTGGATGTGAAGAGGGACGTTGGGGAGGGCACATCAAAGTCGGTGGCTTTTGAGACTAGTAGTGAAAGTTTGGGGTCTGTTAAGGGTAAAGGGATTAAGAGTAGTACCAGTGCTGAGGCGTATCAGAGTCCTGATAGTATTGTTTCAAAGACCAGTGAGCTTGAGCATGTGAAGAAAAAAGGTGTGAGTTTTGAGATTGACGAGGCATCTCCAATGACAATGGATGTGGAGTCTTCAAAGCATAGTAGCTTTACCACATTGTCAACCCATGGTACTAGGGATGTTCAAGAGGTGGTGATGGAAATCAAGGATGAGTTTGCAGTTGCCTCTAGTTATGGGAAGGAGGTTGCTTTGTTGCTTGAAGTGAGCAAATTGCCCTATCAGAGAAGAAGCACTCCACTTAAAGGTAGATCCTCTAGAGTTCAGAGTTCTCCATTTGAAATCGATATATCTGGTTGTGGGTTCAGAATTCAGTCGATGTACCTACAATCTAGTATGCTACCTTTTTAGATTAAACATAGAGGGGAGAAAATATGAATTAGAGGTTATAAATTTCTGATTTGATTTAAGCTGTTGCGAATCTATTAAGGTTAATTATCCATTCGTATGGTTGGAACCTAGCTGTCCAAGAATACAAATGAATCAAAATTTTAAGGTTGAGCATGACTAGTAACTCAATGTTAATCTCAGATCTGGTGGGCCAGTGTGTTTCTTGTTCAGAAATGGGGTTCGCTTGTTCTGTTGAATTTGAATTTCCACCCTATGCAAGTAAACCTGTTTTGCTGCTTTATGAAACTCACGTGCCTTGATGCAGTGATTTTTTCCAGGATCCTATATCTGGTGTCTTCGCATCCTTCAGCCAGGCCATCACAACCAATTTCTTCTAGGGTAATGAAAATGGCAAAAACATATTCTGCAGATATTGCAGATGATTTCGAGATGGGACCTAAAAGCATTTCATCCACTCTAGAGAAACTCTATGCCTGGGAAAAGAAACTCTACAAGGAAGTCAAGGTAGGGTTTCATGAAGAGTTCCAACGTCCTATTCTTAATATTTGTTTAGTGTGATTGCATTTCTCAGACAGAAATATGTATTCTCAAATAGTGAAGTTTGATGTAATCCCCACTGAATTGCTTTCTGAAGGGATTTTTTTCATTGTAGATATTAACAAGTTTCGTCTGTGTCGTCTGAGCATTTCTGCTTTATGACTTAAGTTGAGTCTAAATGCAGAACATAATCCCGGTGTTCATATATAAAACTGATGGATGAAAACCAAAGCACACACATGAAAGACCTTTCATTATTTTTCCCTGCAGATAATGTATCTTTCTATTGGGTATGATGATGCTTCTCATTTGATTGCAAAACTTTTATTTGGTCATTCGTGTATTATCTATCTTCTCTTGTTTTTGCCAACTTTAGGATGAAGAGAGGCTACGAATCACCTATGAAAAGGAGTGCAAGAGATTAAAAATACTTGATGACCGTGGAGCAGAGTCCAGTAAAATTGACGCTTCTCAAGCTTCTATAAGAAAGCTGCTGACAAAAATCAATGTTTGCATTAGAGCTGTTGACGCTATATCGAGTAAGATACACAAGTTGAGGGATGAAGAATTGCAGCCTCAAATCAGTGAATTAATATATGGGTATAACTGCTTTTCTTCTGAATCTTCTTACTAGATTTAAAGTTTGGCATTCTCTGCTTCTGTGTCATTATATTGGATGTGATTGTCGGAGGGTGATGTGTAAATGGTTGATTCCCTTACTTGGAACTGTTAGTGGGTGAAAACACTGCATGGGGTGACATCGGTTTCAAATGATTGCCTTAAACAATTTACTTCAAGCTCTTGTGATTCTGTTGTTTGCATGACAAGCATACTTCTTTTTTTGCAGTTTGATAAGAATGTGGAAGTGTACTCTAAGATGTCATCAGAAACAGTTCCAAGCAATCATGGATACCAAACTTCAATATCTCAGAGCAAACACCGGCTTGCAAGGAGATTCTGGTTTGAAAGCTACTCTGGAACTTGAAATGGAGCTTATCAATTGGAGCACCCGCTTTGGCAATTGGATCAATGCTCAAAAATTGTATGTGGAGTCATTAAATGAGTGGCTTTTGAGGTGCATTTTCCATGAACCTGAAGAAACCCCTGATGGAATTGCTCCCTTCTCTCCTGGCAGAATTGGAGCTCCCTCTATGTTTGTAGTTTGCAATGATTGGTACCAAGCCATGGTCAGGATATCTGAGAAAGGGGTGGAAAATGCGATGCTTGAGTTTGCATCAAACTTGCATCAGTTGTGGGAACGGCATGACGAGGAAAATCGTCAGAGGATCAAAGCAGAGTACCTCAAAAAGGATTTTGACAAACAGCTTAGGACATTACGAATGGAGAGAGGAAAGATCAAACAGGAACTGGATGTACTCTCAGATAAAACTATGTCAAAAGTTCCTTCAGAAAGTGGAGTGTCACCACTCGATGATCTGAAGGTGGATTTGGATTCAATGCGAAAGAAACTAGAAGAAGAGAGAGCCAGACACAAAGAAGCTGCAAAACTGGTTCATAATGCAGCTTCAAGTAGTTTAAAAGCAGGTCTAGTCCCGATTTTCGAGGCTTTGGGCAACTTCACCTCTGAAGTCATAAAATCGCACGAACAAGTCAGACTAGACTATCCAGGGGATCAAAGTACATAACATCCCCAACATAATTTTGTATTTATCTTCACAAGGCATGTTGACTGATTCCTCCAGTGAAGTAGCCCTAGCCCTGCTTTTTACTGTGTACAGTTGGGGATCAAAGACTGTTCGTCTGGCATGCCAAGGCTCCTGAATATAGGAATGCTTAAATAGAAGCTGAAAGTAGGGGGGATGAGGGGTTTTGCGCGGTTAAGTTAGTTATAAGGTGCTGTTCTATGTAGGACTTTTGTACAGGAGAATTTCATTCATTGGTTGATTGGTCGGTGGGGTGTAACTGGACTGTGGCCGTTGAAATTAAAGTCGTATTTTCTAAATATTTAATTCTTTACTTGTTCGAGAAAAAATGAAAATAGCTTCAAAGTCTTTGTTCTCAGATCCTTTCGTCTTAGGCTTTGATTTCATGTTATTAATATGCTATTGAATTTGATATTAAATTTATTTTTGGCATAATATGACATCAGTATCAATTAAAATGGCTTTGAATAATTTTAAAAAATTATTAATTTAAGGTTATTTCTTAAAAGTTGGACGGGGCAACAATGTCCCTCGATCTCCTGGTCCTCGGCATTAACGAGCTCTTTACTCAGAACTGGGTTGTTTGACCATGTCACATCCACGAGGAGGGTAACAGGTGTGCAGACTGACAGGCCAAATTTGCAGCTCAGTTTGAACTTGAGAGCATTTCTCTAGAACATACACCCGTAGGGTGTATCGCAATCCTTTTAGAGGATATGTCGGGAATTTGTTTCCCACTATTAATTTTGTAATTTTTCGGTTTTTCTTCCCTTTTATGTAAAAATAATAATAAACCAGAGAAATGGATCATTGAAATGAGAATCAATCAAATAGCTGAAATTGGAACATTGCAGTGTATATTTTAGGGCGAGTGAGATAAATATGGGAAACCCCTCTAAGACTTACCAAATGTCTCTCTGGCTACGAGGTAGGAGGAGAAGATCCCAATCAATAATGAGGATGGTGAGAATTGGAGTGGAGGTTAGGTTCAGTTCCGAGCCTATTCTCTGGGTGTTGGCTGCCAAGAGCTTACATACACAACAGTTCGAATAACAAAGAGTAAAGACAATAATGAGATTCTATGGACTCAAGCAAGTGTGTAATGGAAAGGCTGAAACCAAGTCCGTTTTCGGATTTGATTATGAATTTTCATTTTATTAATAACCTAGGTCCTTTTGTCTTTATGTCACCTTTGAATAACTATTTTTACTTAAATGAATAACTTATTTCAATTTAAGGTTAAAGGAATTATTTTTCTTTTTTTTAATTATAAAACTTCAAAAAAATTTTATCAAATTCTACTATCTATTCAAACTAGCTAAAGGAGTTAAAATAATGGAAAAATTCAGAATCGCTCGGAGAAAGAACGTGAAATTGTTTACCGTAAGTCAAAGAAACAATCAAGATGACATATACTGAATACAGGTAAGCAAATGAATTTTATGTCCATGAAAGGCAGATAAGGACTTAATAGAAGAAGTTTAGCTTAATAACTTTATTATATAAAGGTATCCTTGTAGTTCATTTGTAGTGTACATTCAATCATTAAATAAGGAGTTCTTTCATAGTAGAGTGCTTCGACGAGGAAGTCACTTGAATCTTTTGTGAATATATTAATAAAAAGTTGATTTTGCCTTATCTCTTTTGTTTGTCTAATTTGATTGATTTGTGTGTAACATTTGTGTGTTGAGAGTATAATGAAATACCTAAATACAAATCGCATGAGACATTTGAGAACAAATAGACTTGTTAGTTAGTGATCACAAAGTTTAAATTTGACAAATTAAAGATTGACTAATGCAGCAATGACTTCGACAATCTTATTCTAATTTCACTATGCCCAAGAAAGTCCATGTGATAATGTGTATGGTTAATCAAGCAAAATTTGTAATAAAAAGGTTAAAACCAAGTTAGTATATGTATTTTCCAAATATGGGTTATGATTTTTTAATTGTTTCATAAAGTAGATCCTTTTATATTTATGTCACCTTTCTTATAACTTAATAAGTATTTTTTAATAAAATTTAATTAAATAAGTTATTTCAATTTAAGGTTAATAAAATAATTTATTTTTATATTTTCTACAAAACACAAAATTCTCATCAAATTCTTATGTCATATTTGTTAAGCTTTGTGAAATCATAAAAGAAAAGGGTATATTTTTTAGGTTAAATTGACCAGACCCTTGTGATTTGACAAACTCTAAAAGTGATGTCTCACTTATAAAACCTAATGAAAACCTTTACAGTAAAACTTCGATAAATTAATAATCTCGATTAAATAATAATTTTCTCCGGTCCCGACTTGGGCCAATGGGATAAAATAATAACC
>JAOQMR010000002.1:6712800-6722945 GCA_027563865.1 Erythroxylum pelleterianum | reverse complement strand
GTCTGTGTTTATACTGCTTGATAATGTATTTTGTTTCATTTGTTTGGGCTTGTAAATATTCTTTGGATTTTTGTTCTAAGATTCTAAATAAGATAAATGTGTGTTTGAGATTCTAAATAAGATAAATGTCAGTGTGATGTTTGGTTTTGTTTGTTTTGTCTTGGGTGGCATCCATGTATCCTCCCAGGGGGTATTTGGGTGTTACATAAGGTAGATGATATTACATTAGTTAATTTTATTCTTAATTTTATCCATAATAATAAATTTTACCTATAGATTTCCATATGAGTTATTTGAAGATGGTTTATGGCCATTCTATGATGAAAATGATGTGAGGAATTTGATAGTTACAATTGAAGCAAGGAAATTAAAGATAGTATAGCTGTATATAGATGGGGAGAAGTACCCCAAGTTATGCAAACTTACTAAACCTAAGTTGATATTCTAATTATAGTAATTGATGATGATGATTAGGAGGTAGGTTTAGTTTAAGCTATACCCATTCTAACAACTATATATTCACCTATTCTAACACCTACAGATCTAACCATAGGTGCTCCTATAAATCCACTCATAAATGCACCCTCAAATCCACCTATTTTAGCAACCATTGAAGTTGATCCTAAAGCATCGGATGATTTGGATGACTTATCATACAATGAAAGCCATTAACCAAACATCATAGATTTAGGATATTCAAGTAAAGAAACTTTTGATGATACATGTGGATATGTTATAAATGAAGAATTACCTACCATAAGTGAGTGGTGTATGGGTGTCCAAAATATGGAGTTAGGTGAAGATGACATTAAAGTTGGTGGTGATGACATTGGTAGCCAAAACGGTTGTTTAGATAAAGAGAAGAAGAGGAATGCTTAATATCCTCACTTTTGCTCTTCTAGTTTAAATCAATGACTTAAAAATTAGACCAGACTGTTCAGTTCGACTGGATTAAGCACGAACTGAACTAATTTTAGGTTTGGTTTTTACTTTTGACCTTTATGAATAAAAATCGGCTGGCTAAATAATAAATTGGACGGTTTCTTCTAAACCGTAAGTACCAATTACATCCTTGTTGCCCAAACCAGTAACTACACAAAAATGACAAGGCCTACAACAAAGAAAGAGAATACAAAGAATATAGAAAAAAGAGAAGACAGAGATAAGAGAAGATAGAGATGACCTAAGGCATTTAGTATTCTGGATCGTATAGGCATTTACATAAGACCTGTACTCTAATCTAACTTGCACACTTCTATTTTACTGATGTTATGGACACCTATAATCTAGGGTTTGTGACATTAGGTTACAGCTGTAATGCAATAGGGTTTCCCTTATCATCAAGGTCATAAAATAAAAATATTTTAATTTGATTTTCTTATACGAATTCCTAAGCCTATTTAATTGAGTTGCCAATTTCTTGTGTTACAAATAATTTTATTTTTATGTTGTCTTATAGTTTTTACTTTTTATTTATTATATACTAATTTTATAGCGGTTTAATACTAGTTGAACCTCTAAACATTAAGCCTTTCCTTTGACAAGTTCAATATTCGATTCAATGAGATAGTTCTTTTAAAGTAAGCAATGATTTTTTATTTTTTTTATATATTTAGAAAGGCTATGAAAAATATGAGTATTCATATGGTATTTGACTATGTTCATATAAAGAATGAAAAGTCAAGAGTTAGTGGAGAGTGCATGAAGAAATGTGCATGGAGAAGACATATAAGCCTTATACAAGGTAGGGATGCATTTCAAATCAAGACATTTAAGGACTCTCATTCTTATGGGAGATCATTGATAGTATTAAAGTTGATTACTAACGGATTGCCCACATGTATTGGGCATAATTTAGAGACAATATTAGCTAACATATTTTATAATTAAGGGGGTGCTTTAAGATACTACTAACAAGAAATTTCAGATATCAAAACATATAGAGCTAAGAGGCATGCCTTGTATTTGTTTCTTCGAATAAAGGGCACAACATGAAAAGTTAAGAAGCTACTCCTTATTTGTGATGGATTGCAACAGTGGCAATTCACTATACTTCAAATCTATTGAAAGTATGTTTAATTCATGCTACATATGTGTTCAATAAATTAAATTTAAGTTTGTCAATGCTCGTAAACTAATAATATACATTGATGATTTTCATTTGAAGACAAGTTATGGTAGGCAATTGTTAACAACCATTGGAAGTAATCCTGATGATAATATTTTTCGATTAGTTAGGGTTGTGGTAAGAGTTGAGAACAAAGAGAGTTGGAAATAGTTTTTAGGATGCTTATTTGGCAATGATCAACATGGGTATTCATAAGTGATATAAAAAGTAACACGATGAATATTCATAACATAATTTTTGTATTTCACTCAATCTTTTTACTTGGCATATTTTAGTCATGTGATGTAGGATTCACAAGAATTGTTTGAACTTAAGTATGCATTTTCTGACCATCATTATTACTTTAGGCATCTGTGGGACAATTTACAAGAAAAGTATAAACTACCAGCCCTCTATAAGGACTAGATGTGTAGTATTTCTTCAAATCGTACTCGACAAAGTTATAAGTAGAAAATAAGTAAGATGTAGAGCATGAACAAGGATGCATATGATTGGTTAACAAATATTCCTGAAAATAGATGGTGTAAATATACATTAACCAGTAGATATCATAGTGATTTATTGTCAAAGAATATATTAGAATGTTTTAATGCGTATTTGAGAAATATAAAGGATAAATGATATTAACTTACTTAGAAGTAATGAGAAGAGTTACCATGAAGTGATTTAATAAGAAGAAGCAAGGAATGGTTGCATACAACAACAGGACACATCCTAATATAATGTCAAAGTTAGAGAAACAAGAAAGAGACTACTAATTATTTGACTCAATTTTTAATTAATAATATTATTTGTATTTAAGCCCTATTTATTACTAATAACTTGACTCATTTTGTGTAGGTAATGGAAAAATTAAAATTGAGCATTATATACACGACCATCAAATAATGAACCTTAAAATAAATAAATATTCATATGGTAGATGAGAGTTAACTAAGATCCCTTATAGTAATGCCATTTTAATGATTATCTTAAATAGAGAAGTTCTTGAGGATTATATGCATGAGTACTACACCAAGGAGGTATATATGTGATGTTATTGAAAGAGAATAAATATAATACCAAGTGAATAGTTTTGGCTAGTTTCTATAGAAGAACATGGATAAAAGATCAATCCTCTCACTTATAAGAAAAAGAGCTAGAAAGTCAAGGAAAAAGAGAAAAGAGAAGTCGATGAAGGTAAGAAGGGGGTGTTATTTCAACAAGGACTGAACGATATGTAACAAACAAGAAATATAAATAAGCTAGACATAATTCCGAAACTTGTAAGATGCTAACACCTAGGTTAGTTGCCATGAGCCAAATGATGGTAATTTTCTTTATTTCATAGTGAAAAAAGAATTATAACGTATAATATAAAAAGTAGATATTATTTCTTTAAAATAGGATTCGGTGTAGATGTCTACTTAAGAAACTTTAACAAAGAGGAGGGTAACAACAATTAGAAGATTTGACATCTTAACAAGTTTAAGAGGAAAACAAGACATTCGACCAGCTAAAAGAGTAAGGAGTAAAGAAAGTGTATAGCTTGTGGTCCTTTGTACTTATGGATAACTTATATGAACTTTATAGTCCTATGTAGTTATAGACATCTCACTTTTATTCATGGACATCTCATGTGGCCCTATGCAATTATAAAAGTCTTTTTTTAATCTTTTAATGTTGTTATAAACTCGCTTCTATATCTTTTAATGATGTTATATATTGAATAATGTGGATATAATTACAACACCATGTGTAGGAAATCTTATTGTTAATCTTTTGAATCAATTGATTACCTTAAATTTACATGATAAATTATGTGTATATAATTACAACATCATACGTAGGAAATTATTTTGTTAATATTGTGATTTGAATTCAAAGGAATGTGTCTAACGGTAGTTTTATTTGTACATATGTGTTTGAAATAAAAGCCCAACTCATTTTTGTTAATTTAATATATAATAAAATAATTTAAAAATAATATTTAATACATAGTGTCATAAAGGACCATGTTAAGTCTCATTGCTTGCACATACAAATATCAATTTCGACATAAGATATAATTCAAGATAATATCATCAAATCCTACTCAACTAAGTTTATTCTCTCTCCAAGTAAGTTTACCATCTCCTTTCTGTTTATTTCTAGTCATGTTCTTCTCTCTTAAGCCATTTATGACATCCACACTTTTTGGAGTAAATTTTTTATTAAACCAATCAAAGAAATTACAACATTCCTTTCCTTGCAATAAATAAGATAAATAGTCATCTATTTGTTCTAATCTTTCTTTAGAGTTATTAAAATATGCATAGAATTTACCCTATAATTTTGACATTTAAATAATATCCTTATGAGGTTTTTTGAAGCCCAAAAAGTCCATAAATGAGTCTAGAATCCATAATTGCAATACGTATGGACATGTTGTTCACTTATTAGTATTGATGTTGATGACTTCTTATATCAAAATCCAACAAAACCCTGTCAAATATTCACCTGTAATAGCACCAAATCATTATGCAGCCATTAGAATCAATACATAGTGAAGGAATAGTTGAGATAAACAAAATCCAAGTTCTACAACTAAACAAACTAACAAAGATAAGGAATAGGAACTAAATGACATAATGAGTGGTATTTTTTAAGTCATAAGACAAAAAAAACTTAATAGAAACTCAAAATAACAATAAATTACCACATTTCCTTTTGTATTATAATTTGATTATAAAAGACACACATATAAAACAAAGATTAAAAAGGGCTTAAACATACATGCAGAATACACCACTAAACTAATTGTAAAAGGAAAATAAATATTTTTGAACCAGTTTTAAGAGATTAAAAAGGCTTATAGTCTATATACATGAAGTATGAATCAATGAAAATTAATTTAATGCCCATCACGATCTACTTGAACTTAATGCCATTAGAAATTCTCTACATACATAAGAACCAATAAATCCATTTCTACCTAAAATAAGTAGCTGAAATAATGGAAAATTTAGTCTCCAAAAGAATTAATGCACTGGGCATAGTAAATGAAGGATAGAGCATACATATTATCAAATCATAACATGGTAACATGCCTTCTCAGATGGTGGAGGTTTAAAATCTATTGTACTTGCTTCCTTAACTTTAGTCGGCCCATCTACGTTATTAGAATTTGTAGACAATAGTCTCCTATTTATGAACACATCTAGTGAAATGTTTCACGTTTAACATGAAAAAATGATTCCACATTAGCTTCATAGCTTTACAAGAAGGAACTAACAAGTGAAACTAAACATAAATTTTTTTTTTATAAAAACACACACAATTGCTTCTTTTAAATGTACAAAAATAGAAGATTAGGTGGTGAAAGTGAGTAAGATTTACAAGTCAAGCTTGTCAATGATATGTTGTAGTTCCTATATAGAGAATTGTTTGCACAAAATATTAAGAATGGTGTGTGCAACTAAAATGCATGAGGATATATAAACATCAAGAAAGGAGAAACAATTAAACATACTCACTAGTAAACCAAGCTTATTTGCTCTATTTTATCCTTTTAGTGATTGAATTGACGAACCCAAGTTTTTTTTCAATGGATTTCTCCTACCTAGCAAATCAATTGACGAATGATATACATTTCTCCTACTCCATCACTCGATTTCAATCTCTTTTATACTTCATAATGCATCATGCAGAATCTTGTAAACAAAGTCACATGAAGCAAAATATCGTGTAAGTTAAATAATTCATATGACGTTGTTAGTAATGTGTCACCTATACTGCCACATCTAAAAAATGATGTCGTTTTTACATAGAAAGTTAGGGTTCTTAACATACATTTAAAGATAAAGAGAACGAGCATTAGAAATTAAAAACTATAAAAAAAACTTTTGAAAGTTTTTTATTTTCTATAAGGGAAGAAAACAAAATAAAACGAACAAAAGCACCCTAGCTAATGCATGGTTCTTCGGTATAAAGCATCGTGCTTATCTCGATGTAGGAGGTCTCGAACAGTCACCGGGGGTTCCTGAAGAATATGCAGCCCTAGGCTTAAACTTGTTGTAAGAGAGGCCATCCAATCAGCACACTGGTTCCCTTCGCAATACACATGCTGGAGTTGAACCTCCCAACCTCGATGGATTAGTCCCCGTGTACCTGCCACCAACAAACTGACGTTAGTTAAAACTATACTGGAAGAGGAGAGGATGTTAATTACCTCGAGAGAGTCCACTTCAACTATCATTCTTCTATAACCAAATGCCCAAGCCAGAGTGAGACCCGAGTGGATGCCCCAGAGTTTCGTAGTTAAAGGAGATTCCAGGCCGATGCGGTGAAGAAACCCTTCGCACCACCTCCCTTGACAATCCCTAATTAAACCGCCCGTGTAGTCATGTTAGACCCTTGTTTGACTGCCCCATCCGAATTTATCTTTACCCAGTCCTCAGGTGGTTTAGTCCAACCAACTAAATTTTCTACTGGGCAGACTTGGGTCCGCAAAACGTAGCTTTTCGTTGTCCTTCTCTGTCGATCCACTCTACATACTTCATGACTATGCGAGTACCTGCTTCCGGCCAAACAAAACCTGCTTCAAAAAGGCTTCGATTTCTCCATTACCAAGGAAACCAGCAAGTGGCTCCATAAATTGTAACCCAATCGCCCTGATTAACCTGTGCTTGTGATCGAAAGTTGTGAGCCACCCATCGATCTACCTCTTGCTGTGAAAAAGTCGTGTCCACCACCTCCGAGGGAAAGTTACACTAGAATGTTTTCACTCGTGGGCAATCTCGTATGACATGGACCGTAAACTCTTCTTGATCACAGAAATGCCAACTACCATCTGTTGTGAGCTTGCGAACCACTCGCTGTTGATTTGTCAGCAGTTTTCCTTTAGTCAAAAGCCACAGGAATGCCCTAATCCGCTGAGGCCCAACCCATTTCCAGATGAGGTCCCAAAGATTATTTTGTTCTACCGTAGTGTTGCCTTCAATTAAGGCATATGTCGACGCGACAATGAATCGCCCATGATAAGTCGGACCTCAAATCAAGATATCATTCGCTAAGCCATAAACATTTGTCTGTATCTCCGCGAGATCCATACAGACTGTGGAGGGTAAGTAATGTTGGAACAAGTTCCAACGCCAGCTGCCACTTTCATGCGTAAAATCCACCACAGTGGCTTAAAGGAGTCTATCTAGAAGAGGAGTGGTGGTCACTAAAATTAGTGGTCCCCAATCGTTAGCCCAATTATCCAACCAGAAGTGGATGCGCCTTCTATTGCCCAGTTTCCATTTCATACCTTGACGTACAAACTTCCAGGTGGCGGAAATTCCCCTCCAAATGATTGAGGCCCTTTTCCTGTCTATCTTATCGGGGAGAAGGTGGGGGCCTAGACAATATTTGGCCCTAATAAGTTTGACCCATAGGGCTGTGGGTTGATTAACCAAAGCCTAGCCCAGTTTAGTCAATAAAGCATCGTTGGAGGATCGAACCCCTGATTTTTTAGGTTGACAGACAGTTTCCCAGTTAACCAGGTGCATTTTCCTCTGCTCACCCATTGTGCCCCAGATAAAGTCCCTCATTATTCACTCCAACTCATCACACAGTTGTCTCGGGAGTCGCACTGTCAGCATCGTGTAAATGGATAGCGAGAAAATAACTGACTGGGTTAGAGTAACTCGCTCTGCCAGGGACAAAACCTTAGCTCGCCATTTTGCGAGTTTTTGTTACGCTATGTCAATGATGTACTGATAAGTGTGCCTCGTTGTGCATTCATGAATCAACGGGACGCCTAAGTACTTGCCAAGATTACTTGTACATGGAATGTGTAAAGATTGAATAAGGCGACGAGCAGTTGCTGGACAAACATTCTTGGAGAAAAAGATCCTAGTTTTTTTCGAATTCACTTTCTGTCCGGAAGCCTTACAAAATACCTCCAAGGTATTTGCAATGACTTGAGTCTGAGAGTCCTCCGCCTCCGCAAACAGTATCAGATCATTAGTGAAGAACAGGTGGGATATGGGAGGCCCTTGATCGGTTTCCATTACCCTTAACTTATGGCTTGTGAGATTAGGTGGCCCAGCCTTTCCATGTACGGGACAAACAAGTAAGGCGAGAGCGGATCTCCTTGTCGAATATCACGTGAAGGGTTGAAGGGATCCATTAAGGTAAATTGCCAATCAACTTGCATAGACACCATCGTCACACATTACATAATGACCGTAATTAAATTGTTTGGTAGCCTAATGTCCTGTAAGGTGTGATGGATAAATTCCCATCTAATCCGGTCATATGCTTTCTCTAAGTCTACCTTAATAGCAAAGTATCCGGTTTTACCGCGTCTTCTTGCGCATCGAATGGAGGATCTCCTGGGCTATGATAATGCTGCGTTGATTAGCCTTTACTAGGTAATATATATGGTTTTTTAGACGGTTCACTATGATTTTCAAAATGATCTTGTAAAACACAGAACAGAGGCTATTCGGACGAAATTGATTGATATTCTAAGGGGAAGGGATTTTGGGGATCAAAACCAAAATTGTATGATTTAAATCCTTGTCCCATCGGTCTAAGCGGAACACTTCCTTAATGTACTCCATCACTGTTGGCCCTATCTGCCCCCATTGCTTTTGAGAGAATAATGCGTTGAATCCATCAATCCCAGAGGTCTTATTAGGGTTCATGTCAAAGACCGCCTTCTTGATTTCAATATCATGGATTGGTAGGGTTAGCGTTTGAGTCTTGTCTCCCAAAAGCGAAAGGAAAGCTCCGGAGATCGGGAAACTGTGGACCGTTCTATCGTCAGTAGTATAGAGTTGGACAAAGAAAGTCCTGGCTACAAGTCCCAGTTGAACTGGATCTAAAACTAGAGTTCCATTAGACATGAGGAGGCGCTCAATCTTGAGTTTCTTTTATCGGGAAAGAGTGAGGGTCTGATAATATTTTGTATTACGATTTCCCTGCGAGATCTAATCACATCGGCCTTTCTGATGCCAATAGATTTCCTCCTCACACAGGACCTACAGTAGTTCCCCGCTAAGGTGTTCCTCCAATCTTAAAAGAGGGTCCAAATTGCCGACCTCCATGTTCCTCTGAATGCCCTCCAACCTAGCTAACATTCGTTTTTTCTGATAGAAAATATTACCAAAATCTGATTTATTCCAACTCGTGAGGTGCTCAAAGAATTTGGATAACGCTTTCCGCATCGTCTCCTCCTTGGGTAAGCAATGCTGAGCTACCATAGCCTCAAAATCGGGATAAGTTAGCCACGCATTTTGAAACCTAAAACTAGGGGTTCCTAGTTTTCTTGGAGGTGGTCTATGGATGTGAATTAACATAGGTCGATGGTTGGACCCAAGAAAAGGTAAGTGATGAATCACCGTGTGGGAATAATTTTGCAGCCATGAAGTTGATCCGAAAACTCTATCTAGCCTAGCTTGGACCCCTCCTCTTCTCCATGTAAACTTGGAGCTCACATATCCCAAATCATGAATACCACTCGCTTGCACCCATTCTTTGAACTTGTTATTCACCAAAAGCGTGTTAAGTCAAAATTGACTTTACGTATTGAATGATTTTGATGACAACCAAAAAGAAGAAAAGCAGACGAAATACATCCTTAACAAAAATCAGACAAAGTAAAAAGCAGAAGGAAGCAAAGTAAAAAGCAGAAGAAAGCCAAATTACAAAAGAAGAAGGAAGCCAAGTTACAAAAAGCAGAAGGAAGCCAAGTTATAAAAAGCAGAAGGAAGCAAAGTAAAATGCAGAAGAAAGCCAAATTACAAAAAGCAGAAGGAAGCCAAGTTACAAAAAGCAGACGGAAGCTTTACGAAAAGAAGACGGAAGCTTAGTACAAAAGCAGACGAAGCAAAAGCAGACAGAAGCTTTACAAAAAGCAGACGATAGCTTATGCGAAGTAGAAAACAGACTATACGAAAAGTAGGCGGAAGTATCAGTCTGTGGAAGTTACTGAGCGCAACTGCCTAACTGTTTCTTTCAAGAATCAAGAAGTAGTTGAAGACTCAACTATAAATATGGAGTCAGAGTC
>JAOQMR010000002.1:6692064-6712700 GCA_027563865.1 Erythroxylum pelleterianum | reverse complement strand
CTGAGGACTGGACGTAGCCCACGGTTTGGGGTGAACCAGTATAAAATTACTGTGTCAACTATCTTAACTCTCTCTATTACTTACTATGATTTTAATTTCCAAGTAACACAAGTTTTCAAAGAATCTTTGACGTACAAAAGTTTTTCTGAATTGAACAAATTTTCAAAGAAGGGTTTAACAAAAAAGATATCACAATTCAACCCCCTTTCTTGTGTGTTGATTATCATTTTACTAACTTGTGATTCACTTCAAAGCGTGGTCTGGGCGCCCTCTCATTTATCCGATAATTCCAATTTGGCATTAAAATCTCCTCCGATGAGCTAGGGTCTATGCGTAGAGTGACCTATCTATTTAAGAATAGGCCAAAGGATGTTTTGAGTCAAAACTTGCGGGTTACCATAGACTACTGTAAAATCAAACGCGCCAAAAGCATGCTTAATCGTGGTGTGAAGACATTGGCAATGGGTTTTTATTACTGAAACGTCAAACGCAACCTTCCATAATATCCAGATCCCACCAGAAAAACCTTCGGCTTCGACTCTAATCGAATAATCAAACCCTATCTTATTGACTACTTTGTTTGCCCGAGGCCCGTTAATTCAGGTTTCTAGCAAAACTAAAATACCAGGATGATAATGACTAATGTAATTCCGCAGGATGGTTTGGAACCGAGATCCCCCTGCCCTTTGACAATTCCATATAATGATTGACATAAATAAACAAAAAAGAATTCTACTCTATACTTGAGTAGAAAAGGTATCTCCCTTTGGCTCTACAGTGTTGCCCTCGCCCTATTGGTGTGAAACTCCCTCCTCTCGTATCCTATGAAGCATTTCTTCGTTCTCACCGGACCCTACGGTGAGGTTTGGAGGGTCGTTGGGATGTTGGCCTGTACCTTCCTCTATTCCAGGCAGGTCCTCCGGAGCCTTAACGCCTTCCATTTGCTGTACTCTTTCTTCAACCACCTGCTCTCCGGTCTCAAATATCTGACTATCGCAGACCATTTCTGTATGTGAGGAAATTTCGATCGTCAAATGGTTTTCCTGGATTGTGGGCTTTAAGGGAATTAAGGGGATAGGTTCTGATCTCGGGTCCTGGAGAACTTTCCCCCAGGAGTTTTCTCCCGGTATATTCTGGAAAGCGACTTTTTGCTGACCTTTTGTGTCCTTTTTAAAGTTACGTCTGGGCCCAATAGAAGTGAAAACGGGCCCGTGAACAATTTGTATGCCTTTGCCAAGGAAACTAGAAAGGTTTAATCATTGTCCAAAGCCATTTGATAGACTGTGCACTGGGCCTTCCTCCTATGAGGCCATCCCATCCCACCCTTGGAACTACCCTCTTGAACCCGTCCCATCTACATCTAGCGAGGCTGAGTTTGACGTCATGGCCTATTTTGGACTAACGTCCACGGTCCATAGCCGTTAAACTGTTCGCTTGGTTGTGGGCTTGCTGTAAAGGCTGAGGGACCCTTCGGACAAACGGCGTCGGCATAGCCAACCATGCCGCAGGTGAAGCACAGCTTAGGCAACCCCTCATAGGCCATCCGAACCGTCTCACCACCGAGAACCACGATATGTAGCAGAGGTTTGCTCAGATCGACCTCCACTGTAACTCTGGCGTATTTTCCCCGATGGATCAACAATGTGGCCTCGTCAATCTTCATGGTGTTTCCGACGAGGTTTCCTAAAGAAGCAAGTATTCTAGAATGATATCGGGCAATGGACAATTCTTAGAACTGAAGCCACACCACCGCCCTGTTGAGCTTGCCTTGCGATGGACGAAACTCTAGCACCCATCTCCGCGTCAGCAACGCCTGGCCGAAGATAGTACACGGTCCTTTAGTTAACGCCCGCAGATAGTCGTCATCTTCCTTGAACCGTACAAGGAAAAAATCATTTTCCAAGTCGACCAGCTTCATGGCTTCGCGAGGGTTCCACGTTGCCTTTAACTTGGCGCTAATCGTTTGGAACCCAATCTGTCTACCGAGCAATTTAACTACAACAGTTTTAGCCCATTGGTCATCCAGCTTCGTTCTAAGCTTCTGGGAAAGTGTTATGCCTCCACTTTCGTCCCCAGATAATTGGATAATAGCACCATCCTCTACGTCGACTGGTTCCTCGTCGAGCCATATGGAAACCTCCTGTGACAGCTAAGCTATATGAAGGCTTTTGTTGCAAAATTGGATAATCCTCACGCTTTCTGGTACGCACGCATTTGGAGTGATGCTCTTCGTGATCATGGAGCTCCATGATCACCCCCTGCGGCACCGCTACTCAAACGAAACCACTCACAGTAATCGCCTGAATATTCTGAAACTAATACTGGACGTCGTCACCTTTTCTCTCTCTAGCACGTCTGATAAGTGACGAAATAGTTTGACAAATTTGTCAAACCATAGAGAGTGCTATAAATCTAACCCTCATTTTTTATATTACATTATGACCTTGATAAATTTTCAAAGTAAATTTTTTTGGTGGAAAGTATAATTAACAAATAATTTGTAAAAATATAGACTCTAACTTTATTTAACATATTTTGTAAAAACTTAGGTTGAGCATCCTCTCTCAACGTATGTCTCTAATTAAATAATCCCACTGCGTCACCCCGCATTAGCTCCAATATTTAGGTTCCCATTTCCGTGTACTTGGCCCAAGGCTTAGCCTTGATCAAAGCTTGCAAATTTCTTTCCTATATGCCAGGGCACATTGGATCTGACGCCTTACACCTTGACAAAACGATACTTGATTTCAACTTGATAGCATCAATTTTTTTGTTGGCATAGATCATATAAATATATGGTTAGATAGGCAAAACAATGTTAAGAATTTAATAGTGATTTTCTCATACTCGTTATTCAAATTCTTTTGTTCTAATCCAGTTGGATAATTATAATTAGATTGCAATAATTGTATTCCAAATTAACATTAATGTTGATCGTGAATCGCCTTGACTATTAAAACCTAAACCTTACTACTCTAATCCTCTTAAATTAATTAACTGAAACTCTCCGCGACTCAATATCCTAGGACTCGAAGAACTGCGAACTTAATACAAGACTAATATAGTACGAACCGATTCTATAATAAATACCAATAGTAGCGTTCCACGTGTACAAAAGTTCTCGATTTGGATAACAGTCGCTTTAAAAAATTCTGCGCATACGTAAAAATCTCGCAAAATTGAAAAGTGAGATACACTTGCCTTTCGGAAACTGCAGCGTGCGGTGACAAACGATACCCAATGAACAGAACCCACGTGGAATTGAGCAAATAAGAGAGCGAGTATGTGATTTTGATATGCTTGACAAGAGTAAGGCAAAGAAATATCTTATCGCCGTGTCACGTGTAATTTCCATGTTTGTCTCGTTGTCTCGCTACTCTAAAAGTGGGCAGCTCACACACTAACACTTCAACTAATAGATCACCAACTAGGAGAGAATACGATTCGGAAATATGGCGTCTAGGGCTTCGATTTGCTCCCATTTGTTTATCTTTGCTCTTATTCTTGCGACCTCAGCTGCGGGCACTGAATCGGAGGAGTTCGTGTTGACTCTTGATCACTCCAATTTCACTGATACAGTTAACAAGCACGATTTCATCGTCGTTGAATTCTACGCCCCGTGGTATGCTATGCTATTCGATTCGATTCGCGTTCAAACTTTTTTTGCTTAAGATGGGACTGGGTATTGTAGTTGATTGTATAGTGATCTTAGTTATGGTTGTTCTGTTCATGCGATCTTTAATTTTTTTATTTAAGATTTTCAATCTGGATTTGTTTTATTTATGTGAATGGATCTTGTACTGTTTTTGCTGGTCACTGGTCTTTCTAACTGCATGCAGTGGTCGCTGGTTCTAGATCATTTGTATCAATGCGTGCCAAAACACTATCTGTTTAGTGCATACATAATTCGTATTTCATTTCTTGTGAGATTTAGATCTTACAATTATCACGGGGACTTGTCGAACGTCCAACATGATTTGTTTCTTTTGCCATGTTATCCGTAGTAAAGTCAGATGAAACTGGGAAATAGGTCAAATAAGCACTTAATTTTCTCTAAATAACAGTCAAGTTGTTTGATTTATAATTTAAGCGGTTATTTGGATGATCTGAAATCTTAAGGCCCATACTGGGTTTGAGGGGCCTTATTTTCTCTTTTCTTCAATTTCCTTTGTTGCATTTTGATTCAAGTCTAATACAACTTGTTTTTTCTGTAGGTGTGGGCACTGCAAGAAGCTAGCTCCAGAGGTGTCTATTTATATTGTTGGAGTGTCTTATTTTGCTTCTGTCCACAATGCTTATATTACTTCAGCTAACAATGGTGATTTTTTATGTGTAGTATGAAAAAGCTGCATCTGTATTGAGTAGTCATGATCCTCCACTAGTCCTTGCAAAGTTTGATGCTAGTGATGAATCAAACAGAGATTTTGCAGGGCAATATGATATTAAGGGATTCCCCACTCTGAAAATATTCAGAAAAGGAGGGAAATCTGTTCAAGACTATAAAGGACCTCGTGAAGCAGATGACATTGTTGAGTATTTGAAGCAACAAAGTGGGCCTGCTTCTAGTGAGATAAAATCAGCAGATGATGGTGCCTATCTTAACAGTGAAGGGAAGATAGTTGTTGTGAGTGAAGCTTCTGTAACTTTTATGTCTGTTTTTCTTTGTCTTCTTTGCACTTCAGGATTTTCCATGGTTTAGTATATTCAGAATATGTTTGGATAATTTGCAGGTTGGAGTGTTTCCTAAATTCTCAGGACAGGAGTTTGAGAATTTTATTGCTGTAGCTGAGAAATTGCGCTCAGATTATGAGTTCCGTCATACTTTGGATTCTAAACACCTCCCTCTTGGGGAATCATCAGTGACAGGCCCTCTTGTTAGGCTGTTTAAGCCTTTTGATGAACGTTTTGTGGATTTCAAGGTATTGTAATACCTCAATGTATTTTAGATTTTATTTCTGTTATCTTGTTGTAGATCCATCAGTGCTAAAATTTTAATTTTCATCATACGTTGGAAGCTCTTTGATACTCGAATAATATGTATACAGGACTTCAATGTGGATGCTTTGGAGAAATTTGTTGAAGATGCCAGCATACCTATTGTGACTGTCTTTAATAAAGACCCCAACAATCACCCTTTTGTCATTAAATTTTTCAACAGTCCCCATGCCAAGGTACACAACATATAATCTTGTCTGGCGTCAACTCCCAACTATTTTTAAGTCCCTAGGTTGTGATTACTTTTTAAGGTTCTAGAATGAACCAATTGCTGTTGACTGTGTGAACAATTAACGTTATCCAGATATGGCAGGGATACTAAACTACATTTACCAACTTTTATCAATTTGAAATTGGCAGGCCATGTTTTTTCTGAACTTCAGCAGTGAAGATGCTGACTCATTGAAAGCTAAGTATCATGAAATTGCTGAACAATACAAGGGAGAGGGCTTGGCCTTTCTGGTGGGAGATGTTGATGCTAGTCAAGGGGCTCTGCAGGTTAATATTTCTCTATTGCCTGCCTACATTATGGTGCTTCCTCTGTTGTCTCTTCTGACATGCAGTGGTTTTTGCTCACTTGAATTGACAGTATTTTGGAGTGAAAAAGGAGCAAGTGCCTCTCATTGTCATACAGAACAATGATGGACAAAAGTTTTTGAAACCAAATTTGGAGGCTGATCATATTGCTACTTGGGTGAAGGATTACAAGGTAATATTGACATCATGTTAATGCATTTCTTGTTTTCCAGTACGATAATATTAAAGTTGGTGATTTTTGTACATCATTCTTTAGTGGATTATAACTGTGCAAGTTATGACTCTCCAGGATGGAAAGTTGTCACCATACAAGAAATCTGAGCCCATTCCTGAAGTCAATGATGAACCTGTGAAAGTTGTGGTTGCTGATAGTCTTCAGGAGTTCGTTTTCAACTCTGGAAAAAATGGTCCGTGTGACAAATAGTATTTTTCATTGCTTTTTTACCGTAATATTGAATTATGATGCACCTCATGTGTGATATTCCTAGTAGCTTTTATTAAAATATTATAGCCAGTTTAAATCTTCCTGAAATCTTTCTGAATCTGGTGGTTATGTAGGTTTAATTCTTAGAAAGTCCTGAAAGGTTTTGTTGTTTTCTTGAGTTAGGATGCAGTTGTGCTTTATCTTTGTGATAGTTTTTATCAGTCTAGGCATTATATTCTGGTTAAATCTTTCTGAATTGGTGCTTAAGTAGATTAATCCTTGTTATGTTTTAAAGGATTTTCTTGTTTTTTGTTGAATTACGATGCAACTATTTTTGTGATATATATGATGGTTTTCATTACTGTGAGCATGATGGCTTATTTGAATCTTTCTAAATCTTGTGTGCCCTCACATTTTTGATAAATCCGGATGAAATGATTTGAGAGTTTTGTTGTTTGGATGGGTTCACATCCACCAATTATTGCAGCTCTAGGTTGTATCCTCCTTAGGATCACACTGATGAAACCTTTCTATCTCTTCCTGCTTGAGTTTTGTTTTACAATGTATTCAAAATGTCTTTAATTGTGCATTTTATGCTGATATCTCCCGCATTTCAGTTTTTCTGGAGTTTTATGCACCTTGGTGTGGACACTGCCAAAAATTGGCTCCAATATTGGATGAAGTTGCTGTCTCGTATCAAAGCGATCCTGATATAGTTATCGCAAAATTTGTAAGTGTTCTTCATCTCCTGACAGAAGGAATTGTGTGTTGAAGGGCTTACTATGTGTATGCATATATATAAGCACATTGCACTTGTATATAAGATTTGTTTACATACTCTTTTTAATGAGATATAACCACCAGTAGTTGGAAACTTTGCATTCATGTTTTTCATTTTCTGATCTCAACTCGGGAAAATGTACAGGATGCAACTGCAAATGACATCCCAAATGATACTTTCGATGTCAAAGGATATCCAACATTGTACTTCAGGACAGCTAGCGGGAATGCTATGAAGTACGATGGAGGTAGGAGCAAAGAAGAGATTGTCAGTTTCATCGAGAAGAACCGGGATAAGAAAATTACCGAGCCAAAATCTGGGAAAGATGAAGCAACAGAAAAAGATTCGGTGAAAGATGAGCTCTAAAATAGTGTTGCTGGTTCACAGCCTTGTACCATTTTTGGGCAGAAGTTACTAGTTCACTCATAATAAATCACCCTTGTTTAGTTTAGGTTTAATCTTCTTCTAATATGCTTAGGTGAAAAAGAACGATATTTGTGTAAGTTAAGCTGAGCTTCTCCGAGAAATATTGGCCTTAACGTATGATTGATTATGGAGCCCTTCATTTCACAATAATTAAAATGCTTCGGTAGGCCTCATCTACGCCCAAATCAAAAGGAGAGAATCTTAAATCTTAATCAATCACCTTGTTAGTCAAAGGGTTGGTCCCCTTAGGCGTTTATTTTGGAAAGTGGGGCTGCTAACGTTGAATTAGATGGTGTTGGTGGCTTAACGTGCAAAGAGCAGTTAGGACTTTCGTTTTATTAATGATAATATGACATTCAGCTTTCGTTCACAAGTCAATCCCAAAAATGAATGTCGTGATTTACGTCTCCTTCCCCATCACCCTGTCCAATAGGCCTACTAAATCGGACCACCGAAGGAACCTTCTAAAAGTAAAATCCCCCACTTGTCACTAGGCTTAGTCAGCATTCATTATCTTACGTTATTAATTACTGTTATCGGTAATATGTGCAAAGATGTTTCGGTTTGCAGTCTCAACTAGATAAGATAATATGTGATTTGATTAAGATATGTGTCCAGATTCCCCAAGACTATACAATAGCTAATCCTTTTAATTTTGGTATCCTTTCTGGGGGTTCAGGCGACATTGCCTTCCTCTTACTAAGGTGGTTGTGGTTGATGTTGGTTTTAGTATTGTTGTTGTCCCTGTCATCTAGATTGTCGCCGATTGATAGGCCAAGTGACTTTACAAGGTGTTGTTGAAGTTTCTCCACGTCTGATTGCTGAACAGGCTTCAACAAGAATTCCTCTGCGCCTTCTTCCAAACACCTGGGACGTCAATTTTAAAATATTAAATTTGTTGGTGCAAATGAGCTCAATTTTCTTCTTCTTCTATTGTAAAGCAAGAAAAATTAGTAAATTACATGCTAATTCTGGAGGGTATATTCTCTGATGACATGACCACCACTGGAACATCTTTCCAGGAAGATCCCTGTAAGTGACATCAAAACGTTCAGTGCACTGGCTTATGTTTGGATTGACAGAAAATATAACCAAAGTATGCCTTCGCCTCTCTCTCTTTCTCTGTGCAATCAGATGTTTCCAGCTAAATCATACTTTGTCAGCTAAAAGGTCTTTGGTCTACCTATGGTCCCAATTCTGTGGGGACGAGGTCAGTCACCTGAATCAACGGCAGGATACTCGTGCCTTTTCTTATATATATAAAATATCTATTTTCATCTATGATAGGAGTAGTGGTCAAACCAAAGTTAATATCTAAATTAAGCGTAATTAATCTCTTCATTTGACAGATAGGTTTAAATTGATGACATTTGAAAACGTTGACAAAAGAAGGTGTGATTAATGCATGAAATTACATGAAACGCCTAGATAGGTCATTGGTTAAAATATAATAATTGGGAGCAAGAAGAGTTGGAACTTGGAAGTGAAGAGTTGAAAGCTTTTGTGATGGAGATTTACCTTGACTCGTTTCAGCAAATCATAACCCGTCATCCCAGGCATACAATAGTCTGTCATTATCAAATTAACTTTTAACCCCTGCAGTAGTATTGTTATCCAATTAGAATCAATTTTTTACCGTGTAGAAAGAAGAAGTAACATCAAAATTACCATTCACATTCAAAGATGTAATGCACTCCAAAAATCTTTTATTGGTTCAGAAAGAAATATGCATTTTAGGGAAGTTTTTCTACGAAGAGGAGCTATAGCCACAGTATTAATGGGTACAGGTGCTTGTTTGAAAAGAATATATTTTTGGTAATAAGGTCCACATTCATAGCAACCACAGAGATCAAAGGTTTAATGTTTACATTTCCTATTGGTAAGGTTTGCCCTAATTTATTATGATGAGTAACATCTGAGCCGACCCACCTTCCCCTCGTGTTCTATGCCAGTCTCTGGTTCATACTGGTTTTTCTTGTCATTTTCTTGTTGAATGTAAGACATTGTTCGTAACTTTTAAGACAATATCAGATAATCACAGTAAAAAGGGTAATGTGCCTTTCCCATGAGCCATGACCTATCTATCTCCTCCACAGTGCATAATCTTGAATTGAACATTCAACCTGGCCTCTCCCTAGTTCTTCGTGTCACTGACTGATGGGTAGAGGCACAGAGCACGTAAAAGAGCTCTAGATTCAGATTTTCGAACATGAAAAAGATACAGTTGTTAGTATCTTCATCATCTCTCCTGTCTACATTTCTATACTGATTACGACGAAGATCGACACATGAAGAAGATTCAGATTTCCGAAGAACAAATGGAAACCACTTCCCGGATGAGCCATAGAAATTTTAACCACACCAACCATAATTAAAGAAGAAAGTAGATAGAAATTATGCTTAGTATAGTGACTATAGTCAGTATTCATTTATCTATAGTCTCTTCTAGTTATGCAGTTAGAAGTTGTGTAAAGGTAAGTAGTAGAAGAATAAGAACCTAAAACGTTAACGACTAGGACGTTTTCCTTTGTTCTAGGCTTCTAGCCGTTACCCTAGTTTCAATCTAATACACATACAACAAGACAATCTCACCTCTTGTTGTGGTGACTCGGAAGAAGAAGAAGAAGAGGAAGCGGAAGAAGACGAAGAACCATTGTCGAAATCATCAAGCAGACCCAGATACTCCAAAGCTTTATCCCCGGAGTCCACACAAGTTACTGCGATGAGAGAGAGAGAAAGAGAACACCATTAATGAGAAGGATCTATCAACGAGAAAAATATACTATTCAAAATCTTTGCCGCAGAAATAAACTGAGGGAAGGAAAGAGAGGGAGAGATTAATTGCAAGGTGAATAGCATTACCGCGGTACGAAGAAACTCTAAGCAACCTTTCCAAAAGCTTCCTATCTGTAACACTATCATCCACAGCCAAGACATGAAAATGGTGCTGTTGCTGTTCTTCTCGCCGCTCTTCTTCGTCCTGTTCTTCTTTTCGCTGTCGTTCCTTCTCTTCTTGTCGTTGTTGTTTCTCTTGTTGGGTGCTTTCCACACTTGATTCCATCATTTCCATTTCAGCACCTGAATATCGGGTTCCGATGGTTTTACACTGACAAGAATATTATACAGACAGTACTCTCAAGATATGAAAAGGGGTTGAGAGAAAGATGCGATCTTGGCGTGGAAGAGAAGAAGAAGAAGAAGTGTCTCTTTGTGTGTGTGGTTCCGTAGGTTTTATTGGGTTGTTGAGACTCGGGAAGAGAAGCTAACTGTATTTATGCTGGCTGGATTGCTGGGCATAGAGACATACTGCTTTGTTTGTTTTTATTAAATTTTTTTATAAAAAAACTCATATATAGGTGGTGAAGGTGATGTTAGCTATCTTTGGTGTGCGTTTTTTTCAGCTATAATCTCTTCATAGATTCTCTACACACACTTGTTGGTACAACCACTTATCTCTTCCCTTTCGTTTTTCTTCCTTTAGATTTTGTTTGATTGCTAAGGAAACCACACACAGATCTTTGCTCATCATCCAGTGTAAAAGACCTTGGATTTTTCTCTCTCACTGTCCTTCTTTTTCTATCGGATAGGACTTTAGACTTTGAAAAAAATGACTTTTTTAATCTATTTCTTTTATTTATTTATGCATATACTTTGGTAGAATAATCTGATTGCACCATATTATTCCAACTGATCAGGCAGCCTATCTAGGATAGGATGTGACTCATGGACCACCCCATACTCTTCCTATCCTTTTATTTTGTTAATATAAGTGGGATTTGAAAAGTATCTAACTTTGATTTTTTTTTCATTCTGCTCTTTTTTATTTATTTTTGGCAAAATACTTTCAACAAAACATGTAAAATGATTAAAAAAAGGCATATTAATGAATATAAATTGAAAAAAGAACCACTAATAAGACTATCAACATATTCAATGGCTAGAATGTAGTTAGCCTTTTTCTTGTATTTTTTTTTCCAAAGAGACAAATCCATGAAAGCAGATGTGTTTATGTAAAATTCTCTTCCAAAATCATCAAAAGGTAAAGGAAAAAAGAGGAAAAGTACTTTTTTTAAAATAATTTTTAACTTTAGATGTTCCTCTCTCTGTCTCTTACATCAAACAAAGCTCACGCTAAAAGTTGCAGAAACATAATTAAATCCCATGTCTTTCTTCTGCAAGAGCATTGACCGCAACCATAATATTCATTCTATAACTTAATTTTTAAAAAAAAGACTACGTAGAAATGTAAGAGTTTAGGAACAGAAATTGTAAAAAGTGACAGGGCCAACATAATAATTAGGGGATTTTGAGTACTGAAAAGGGATAAATTGGGACCACAACCAGAATGTCTAATATCTAAGCCAAAAGCAGAGGAGAGGGGAGGAAATTGGAATATAAATGTGAAGGGGACAAGAAATAAATAAAAAAAAGAATGTGGGGTCCGTTTGAAACAAAATTTCTTAAAATAAAATCTTGAGTAGGGCCCATAAGGGTCTGCTCAAAATCTTCGCCGAAATAGCGAATCTGTCCCGATCGAGGAGTGTCCAAAGTAGAAAGGTTTTTATGGGTGTGGGTGTGGGGGGGTCTCTCTCATTTACACTACACTCCACTACGGGTCCCATCTCCCTCCCAGGTCTCGTGTCGACCTTCCTATGAGTTATGAGCAGTGCTGCTGACGCGGGTGCACATGAACCGTCAGATCACGTCGCTTTCATCTACAGCGACCTTCGTCTTCTTCCTTTTTGCTAGATATATAAATAAAGAGATCTAGGACTGTAGGTGGAGGAGATTGGAAGGCAACAAGCAAGATGGATGGGAGAAAACGCAACGCTCGTGCATGCCGGCAATGATACACAATCTCATCCCTCCCTTTTCTTTAAAAGCAAAGCAAAGCGTGTTCGTCTTTTTCTTTTATGCACTTGAATTATGCGAAGACCAACTATGCGTAAAGTGGCGGTGTTTTTAGTTAGCTTGACTTGAACATGTGAAAACTGGGCTCTCCTTTTGCTAAAAATCAGGATCTTCTTACCTTAATCGGGTCATCCAGAATCAAATGTGATTTACTGGCCCCCAACTCAATTTCTTTCTTTTGCTTTTTCTCTTTTGGAATTACAAAACAATATTGACTGATCCTCTCCTCTATTTAAAAAGTAACATCACGGGTTGGTATTAATTAATTGTTTTGATTACATCAGATCAGAGCGATCGATTCATGTTAAGTGACTGAAGGAGGTCGACCAGACCAGACATGCGTTGCTCATATAGTTTTGGCAAAGGCCACAACCTTATATATATCAAATCAGAATCTCTCAAACTCGTACAAATTTTTGCTTTAGATAGTTATACATGATCTATGAGTATCTTATAGTTGACAAGCCACTTAGTTTATTAGGCCATATCCTGGGACCAGCACCACGTTGGTCCCTCCATTTCTCTCATCTCATTCATATACATATGAAAACATATGTATATGAATAACATAAGCCACAGGAAAGATTAGTTAGTAGATATGCTAGACTGTTTGAAAGAAAATGACCGCTTGTTATGTCCATTGATTTTGATCTACCACTAAAGCCTCTCTAAGAACTTGAAGTTTAAATGGTCTTCCTGTTCTCAATTTTGTAGTTTGAAGGAACCATATATACCACTACAACAAAAACAATATTTGCCTACCAAAAAATTCCTCACTAAATGTAACAAAATGGTCGCTAATAGTTTTTGCTTACGTTTTATTTTCATAGTGAAAAATTATCAACGACGTTTTAATTATAAACTTTAACAATTCTTGTAGACAAAATAATAAATACAGAGACCAGTTTACAAATTGTAAATGCTAAGATTACAAAAAAAAAAATACAACATAACTATAGTGACTCTAGGTTTGTCCATGTTGATGAGAGTAACTTCATACGTCAACCATCGTATACGAAATATTAGCCATGAGAATCATGAAAGCAACTTCAAGATCGGTAAAGTGCCTTAAATTATGCATAACTAAGCTAGTTTGTTTTCAATTAGGAAAGAAAAAAGAGGGTGATAGAAGGAGAAAGTAATCTAGCAAAATATTCATTGAAAACCATTAAGTACCTTCCAAAGTACAACTTTATCATGTAAGCACTCAACAATCCAATCTGAAAGTAAAACAAAAAGCAATTGCTATAACATATATGTATTGGGTGCATCCATAACTTCAGCAAGGTTAAGAATACTTTAAACAATAAGAATAAAACTTAATGAATAAAGACAAACATGATAGTTTAAAAGAACTTCATCACCATAACCACTAATATGAATTTTAAGTTGCAAGTGAATCTAAATGTTTTGGGCTATTGGAACTTTAACATAGCATCTACAAGTTGAATACCATTGTTCTTGTTCCTAAATTTTCACCACGAAAGTTGCTTATGACAGAATGGTTCTAAAATCCAATGTCGTTAAGTTATTATTATGATATTTCTCCTCAAAATAAACATAACTAATAAGAAAATCCTAGAGCATTAAAGAAAATCACCTTAGTATTCATAGGTGTTCATTTACTTGACTATCTCCTAAAATATATTACACATTTTCTATCAATTTTACTGGTATTAAAATCTGCAACCAGTTATAAGCTTGTCATTTTAGCAACTATAAGAAGGTATGATATTCGCACACCACAAATAGAATCCATGTAAAAAACCATTGAAACCTTTTCTTAAAAAGAACTGCACCACATTCTGTAGACTACAAAGTTGTAGAATCAATGAATGACCTACGATCTATGATATGAGTTCCGAAAATATACTAGCTCAATCATTTTGAATTAAGAAAAACAGGATACAATCCTTCTTAGTGCCTAGCTCTTTGCTTGTTGCGCAAAACATTATAAAGATGAAATTCCCCGTAGCTCGTAGGTCATCAGTTAATTACAATCCAACTATTTATATGCCATCTGTATTCTGCCATGTTCTGGAACTATAATGAAAATTGATGTTCTGCAATATCTTGCAATCAAGGTATTATCCGCTATCATCAATTCAAACAAAGAATCAGACTCATAATAATGCTACGTTATGTGCTAATTTAGAAAGAGTACGAGACTAAGCCCGCATTTGGAGTAGATATTCAATTCATGTATAGAAGTAAATCACTTTGAGAAATAGAACACCTATTGCACTACAGTCTACAAAAGAAAGTGTTTGGCTAAGTCTTATCCCACACCAAGTTCTGCTTATCCTTCACCCTTGAAATGTTTCAGTTTTGTTTGTTTAAATTGCTCGAATTATGTACAAGTCTCCAGATTGAAAGCCTTGAAGTTCTCATGAACAGTTCCAACTTTGTCAACCGACCAATCAATGCACCTCATCCCTCTCTTCGAGCTCATCCCTGCGGCAATTTTGAAGAAAATAACTGGATCTAAGTGTAGTCTTCTAGTTGCCTTTTCATCCTCTTTTTCGCCTCGTTGGTTTTTTCCGATTTGGCGTTGGACTACGTCGGATTCACCTTCAACACTACATCAATTATGTGACGTATAAGCATATAAATCAAACACTATTTAGGACATTAGAATATGCAAAACATAAACACAATATCAGCATACACAACAACACATACTTAAAGAGAAAGGGAGAGTTTGGAAGAGGAAAAGGGAGGCCGAACAAGATGCTTTTGGATATCCTTTGCATTGAGAGTAGAGGATGGGACATGGGTGTTTTTGGCTTTGGGATTTTTTTTAAAGCTCCCTTTGGTTTCATGGAGGAAGAGGAAAGAAAGAGCAAAGGATGAGAGATGATGTTTTAAGCTTTATAAGTTTTCTTTTTAAGCGTCATTCTAGTTTTCATTCCCTCCTTATTTTTCACATTTGGCCACAAATTTTTGAAAAATGTTCGCCAAAAGGGTTAATAAGGGTGATCTTTTGGCACCAAATTAAGGCCCTTTCATTGCCAATTGGTGCTCATTTGGTGACGAGTACCAAATTCGTTGCCAAATACTTATTCTTTTGTGACGAGTTTCATATTTTTAGCTACGATTTTTAAAAGGTGCCCCCCCAAAAAAAAAAAGGTGGCCATTGGAATGTTTCCTTGTGGCATGCACAATAATAAGGTGGTATGGATTTGAGCCTTAATTTCGAACAACGTTTGCAATTGTCTCAACTGCCACTTGTACTCTGGTAGCTTAGGAGGATGAAATTGCCGAGTTCATAACCTACTAATTGCATTGAAAATTGATGTGTTGACGGGTACGCGGGGAAAAAGACAAATCACTTTCTCTTACGTACAATCATGACAAGAAAATCACGATGTTCTTTTAAAATATGTGATTGATTTGAAGGTAATTACTAATAAAAACAACAAATTGGGAAAAATGAATTTCCATTAATTAGTGCCGTTGCGTGGATACTATACTACTACTAGACTTGGAATATCTAGTGCTTGACTTGTGGGTACGAAAGTAAATTTCTTCACACGTTGCTCTCAAGTTGCCGACTTTGAAAGGACATTTGATTGTAGTTTTACCCAATTAGTTGGAGGGGCGCACTTTTTTTTGACCTTATAATATGAACGTATGCTGAATTCATACTCCATAATCTAATTTATCGTCTAGAAAATAAACCATGCTAGTAAGACAAACCAAAGAAGGTTCGTATGATGAAAGTGAACAAACTCACTGTCGAGCGACCAAAATTGTCCCCGATGTTTCAACACGGATCGAACATATGCCCGTAAGCCTAAGGCGTTTTTGGAGCCCAATGAGATGAGACTTATTTAATGACAGGCTGAGCCCAATAAGAGCAACAGTGCGTCCACGTCCCCACCGTAATCCATTTTCTTATTGGCTCTCCAAATTCCATCCCCATCGTCACACAGCTTGACTCTCTCCCCATCTCTTTTCTCTGCCAAATCCCTCGCATCCAAGGTATGAATTCTCACGATGTTCGACTCTGCCGAAATTTTTCTGTTCTCTGTGTTTGGTTGCTGGAAAATTATAGAACTCTTCATTTTCCCGAAAAAACGATGTTTTTATGTCTGCAAAAGATCAGACTTCCATTGAAAGTTTACTATTTCTCTTTTTGCCTTGTCTTTAGCTATCATTTCCTGATATGTGGTTCATAGTTTGATGAGCTTCGAGGTTACGCGTAGGTGTTAATAATGGCTTCGACGATTCTTAATGCTCCATATACCATCCCTGTTGCCAAGGCCTTATATTGCAAACACTACGCTGGTCTTAGACCAAGTGCTGGCGATTATAAGGTAAAATTTTCGGTGAAGGGTTGTCCCAAACGTTCTTTCATTGTCAAAGCCAGTGGATGGAACGATGGGTCGTTGGAGAAGATGGGGCTGACCGATGCAGAGTGTGAAGCAGCAGTTGTGGCAGGGAATGTGCCTGAGGCACCTCCCGTGCCACCTAAGCCGGCTGCTCCAGCTGGAACCCCTGTGGTTCCTTCTCTTGTGAGTTTCCAAACCAAATTGAATTCACATTTCAGCATTCATTCATATTGCTTTTCTTTTGTGCCTGTTGTTACTGAATTGATTGATTAGGTCTGGTTTTGACATACTTTTCCAAATATAATTCGCCATCTTTAGTGATTTTCTGAACAAGGATTCATGTGATTGGCCTTTGTAAGCGTAAGCATTAACTTTAAGTTTATTGTGATTTTCTTTTATCAGCCACTTAGTCGACGACCTCGTCGTAATCGCAAGTCACCAGCCCTGAGAGCATCTTTCCAGGAAACTAACTTGTCACCAGCAAATTTTGTTTATCCATTGTTTATTCACGAAGGTGTGATAAAATATTGGCTCTATATCTAGTTTTGTGAAAGGATTCTTCCTCATCTGCAGGCTCGATGACTTCATTGACATAAACTTTTTGCCATTGTAGGTGAGGAGGATACACCTATTGGAGCAATGCCTGGATGCTACAGGCTGGGATGGAGACACGGACTTATTGAAGAGGTAATCTATTCATACCATTTCTTTGCACATTATGAACAATACCACTTTTCAGATTAGGTCTAAGCTAAGAAGCATTTGTTCCAAAGTATTATATGTTGTTCATAGCATACAACTTATACTTTTTTCTGCTGTGTATCCACTAAAAATGGATGGTGTGCAAGGATCAATGTTCCTACAAAAGCAGTTAGCAGTTCCTATAAAAATGGATGTCCGAACCAGAAAACTATTTATAAGCTATAACCTATTGTAATTTCTAAATTATCAATTTCATATTGTGATGCACCTCAACATGGCAATGTTTGGTGCAGGTGGTTAAGGCTCGAGATGTTGGTGTTAATAGTGTTGTGCTCTTCCCCAAAGTTCCTGATGCTTTAAAGGTTTTTATTTTGTTTCATGTCATCGTCAATATATTTGCTTATCGACTAGGATTCTTCCCATTTTGTAGATTATGTGAATAATAGAGTTTAGGTATTAGTGTCCCACAGGAGATGAAGCTTATAATGACAATGGCCTTGTGCCTCGAGCTATATGTCTACTCAAGGATAAGTTCCCTGATCTTGTAAGTGAAGTGCTTGTACCATTATTTTTCAGTTTTTGTATAAACTAATATTATTGGTTACAGAAATTGTGCTGCCATATGACCGTCTTTAGGAATCTCCAATCTACTTTTCTTAGGTTATCTATACTGATGTTGCTCTGGATCCATATTCCTCTGATGGGCATGATGGTATTGTGAGAGAAGATGGTAAGTGAGACATGTCTGGGTTTTAAACATGTCATGGGCTTTAGTAGGATGCTTTACATTTCAACCATGGAAAGCATTATGCTTTGGATGATCCTTAGCTTGTAATATTAACTAGTCCTCTTTTAAGGTCAGCTTCCTTGCATGAATTCTAGCTGGTTGACTAAATGAATAGGCTTAACACTTCGGAGTCAAAAAATGATAATTATTGAAACAGCTATTTCAGTCACTCAGTGCTCCTGTACTTGCTGTTTATTGATTCAGGATTTATTTTACTGCAAAACATAACTGTTTTTGGGCACTGAATATTTTGTTGGAGCTAAGGACTTTGGTGAATTAAAAAGAATTGAGTAGCACGCACCTGGTGATCAAATTATTAGTAATTAAGGTCCTCTTGGAGAAATAATGTAGAATGGATATGAGCAGTCTTTAATTATTATTTCTATAAAATTTGCTGCAGGAGTGATAATGAATGATGAAACAGTGCATCAACTATGCAAACAGGCGGTTTCTCAGGTATCTTTGTCGTAACTTTTGGAAAAAAATTGAGCTTTTGGATCAACTTCAATTATTCCTGTTGCTTTTGTTCAGAATGTAGATTATTTCTGAGCTTCCATAAATTTGTTTACCCCCATGGAGAGTTTACATGGAGTTTGGATGGCATGAACTTTTAATTCTCAGATTGGTGATATTTATGGCTAAACTTATCCCTGACGTTATCATTATAGATGATTTATAGTAAACTGGTTTTTTTAGTGCTTAGATTTCTCATAGCTTGTTAGTTGGTACATTACCACATCCATTCCAACATGCATACTTACCTGTATAATATTATTTATCCTTTGCCTGCTTCTTGTATCTGATAGTTAAGTCTGAAGCACCTTTTTATTATACTGTGGTGGTTCACTTATTTGAATAGGCCCGAGCTGGAGCTGATGTGGTCAGTCCCAGTGACATGATGGATGGCCGTGTAGGAGCACTGCGAGCAGCTCTTGATGCAGAAGGCTTTCAAAATGTTTCAATCATGTCCTATACTGCAAAGTAATTTGATGATCTTAGTAATTCAGCCAGTTTATGTGCATTAAGTTGTATCTTTCTACCCAGTGATCAGTCTTCTCCCAAGTGAATCACATGTTTAAACAAGGATACATGCTCCTGTCGGTTGCTGAAGTTCTATTTCTATAAACAATGGTTAATTCAGAAAATATGGAAGATAAGACATTTGATCTGTCCTTTAGACTGCCTTAGTACAATCCCATATTATTTCATCTTCTTCTCTCACATTGCAACAGGTATGCTAGTTCATTTTATGGTCCATTTCGCGAAGCATTGGACTCAAATCCACGTTTTGGAGACAAAAAGACGTATGTACAACATATGAAAAAATAATCTTCAGCAAATTTCAAAGTGTTTATGGCACTCACATTTACAAATTGATTTCGGTTGTAAAATGAAGTTATCAGATGAACCCTGCAAATTATAGAGAGGCTCTAGTTGAAGCTCGTGAAGATGAGTGTGAAGGAGCTGATATCCTTCTGGTTTGTCTTTACTTTCTTTGGAATTTCCTGTTGTAGTGAGGGAGAAATATTCCTGGTGTATCTTCCTACCATACTGAATGTTTTGTTTACTTTGTAGGTGAAACCAGGTCTTCCCTACTTGGATATCATTAGGCTTCTCAGAGATAAATCTCCATTGCCCATTGCTGCATATCAGGTATTTCCATGACCACCACCTCGATGTCATAACGGTGCTTTACTTTTACTCCCCCTCTTGATACTAATATAAGCCCTATACTACATAAAGTAATTCCAGCTCTTCTGAGTTTTAACAGCATTTGGAAATTAAAATAGATATATAAATATGATGTTTGGAGTTTGGACATATGAAGTTATTTAGAATGCTATGTCGCTTACAGAAAAGCAGCGTTGCAAATTACAGGTATACTTCATTTTTAGATGTGAAAACTTAATGTTCAATATTGCAATTTGAATTTAGTGGCTGTTTATAGGTTAACAAACTCTGCAGTTGTGAGATGGGAGCTGGAAATGGATTCTATTGGATGCTTCTAAATTATTTTGTTTTGTAGAGATTCCATGTTCTACTCGCATTCCCTTTCTTCTTATTCTCCAGTTTCTTTCAATCTTGCTGTATGAATCCAGGTGTCAGGTGAATACTCAATGATAAAGGCTGGTGGGGCTCTCAAAATGATTGATGAAGAAAGGGTGATGCTGGAGTCCCTTATGTGCCTCCGACGGGCTGGCGCCGATATCATCCTTACTTACTTTGCTCTGCAGGCTGCCAGATGCTTGTGCGGTGAGAAGAGATGAGTTGAAGATATTTGGACATTGTCAGTCAGCAAAATACTAGGAGAGAATTTATGTATCAATTTTGTCTGTATATCCATCATAAATTAAAACTTAAGTTGCGTATTTACTAGTTGAGTTTGCTACGCACCTTTTATCAGGTAACTGAAACGAAGAATTTTCTTAATGGGATGTTTGGAAACTTTCGAATTAAATTCATTGACGAATTGAATTCAATTACATTAATGAGATTGAATTAAGTTCAATTTATACTGTTTGGAACAAACCCAGTAATATTAGAATTGAATTCAATTATACTGTTTGGAACGCAATAAAATGAATTCAATTATTTCATATAATACGTTTACCCTTGACTAAAAAATAATTTTATTAAAGAAATTAAAAAGTTTTGAAGTGAGCATATGCTTCCATGCCATATTTGCATATAGTTTCACTTTTATTTTTTTAATGTGATTTTTAGATTCTTTTATTTTTA
>JAOQMR010000002.1:6677850-6691964 GCA_027563865.1 Erythroxylum pelleterianum | reverse complement strand
GTGATATATGAGATTTTCTGAAATTGTTGCATTTCATAAAATGCATGCTCAGATAAAGGCGTTGTGACTTGAGTTGCTAGTATCAGGCGCTTGCACGTAGAGCTTTGCTTCGTGATATATGACTTGGCATGTAGAGCTATGCTCCATGATATATGTTTCTGACTGAGTCCAATGGGCCAGTATTTGTATATGAGATAGGCACTCGGTCACAACATTAATAACGAATGTGGAGTCTCATATGCATTTGTATATGTTATAGATGACCTGATTCGCATTGATAAACTGATATGCCATGACAGTGCGTGTATTTGACATATTCATGTTTTATAAGTAATTTGTGTATGTGATGTGAATCCGGTGAAATCATCAATGATGGTTCACTCATTGAGTTTGCAAAACTCATAAAAATTGCAATGTGGTTTTTCAGGTACGGGACAGGAGATCTAGTTCTTTAGACATGACTAAAGGACCCTTTGGATTTTGTAATAGCTCAGAGGTCTGTCAGCTGGCTCCAAGAGTGTTGTGTCTTGTCTTTTGTTGTTTTTGTTAGGACTTGTACGAGGCTGTAAATATTTTGTCTTAAGAAAACAGCGTAAATTTTGTAGATTGATGCAACGAATGATTTTAAAATTTGCAGACTTTTAAATGATGTTAGTGGATGCCATGTGTAAGTTAGAATTGTTTTTGCTCTAACATGCCATTATCATAGGATATATACTTGAATGTTCCTAAATATTTGGTTATGTACCCTATGGTAGTGGGATGTTGCAGTATGGCGCGTGCACAAATAATCAGTAGGAACATTTATGGGGGCGGGTGTAATCAACAAGATGTTGAATGACACATGCAGTGCATGCGCCAGTTACGTCTACTACGGATGTGCCCTTGAGACGGTTGGCATGTGACTAACACGCGCCAATTCTAGAAAAGTCTCCCACATTTCTGAGAACTACCTCCCACACTTCCTTGTTGTCCAACCGGTGCTCCCATGTTCGTCTAACTACTTCAACAATCAGCTATCAACCCTCCACACTGGTGAATCGTCGCCGCTAAGTTGCTCACCGCCTATGTCCATAGGTGATTTTTCACGCATCATATTTCACAATGGTGACGCCAATCAGTGGCATCACGACCCACAATCAACAATGGCGTTTCACCGCTGATGAGACATTTCTCAAGTGGTTTTCAAACCACTTGTTTGTGTAATATTTAAATGCAGTAAACACAGACAAGGTAATCAAAAAATTGTAAATGTAGAGAAAATAATATTTTCATCTTTAATAAGCAACACATAAAGAGAAGAACTGGATTTTTAGATCGCACATTCTGATTTGTCTTTTAAGGTTCTAGAACAAGTAGGCAGAAATAATTCTAGAATTGAAAACGTATGGTGTTCAAGAATTAAATCGTGAAAACATAGAAACAATTTCCAAAATCGCATTAAACTACAAATAGTAGATGCAAAATAATTTTCAGAACGAATATGTGGGCATCAAATGCAATATATGGCATGAACTACAAATACAGTAAATGTAAGAACATATGCATTGTCTTCAGTTTTTAGATTTTTCAGAACTCAAAACACAAGAGTAGGGAAACAATTTCCAGATACACACATGCGAATAAAGTTATCAGAAACATTATAGAACATGCATAAACACATTTCAGAAGCAGACAAGAGAATAGCTTCGGAGAAATACAAAACTAGAAGCATAACACATTAATTTTTATCAAAATCAACAACAATCAAGCACCTAATCTAAGTTAAGCAAATAAACCTGGTGCTAATACCACTGTTGGAATATAACCGTGATCGAATCACGAATACCGCAAAAAAAAAAAACAATTTTTACATATTTCGAGCGGATCCCAATAATTGAATAAACTTGAATAAGACATAAAACGAATTAGAAATTGTATCTTGTTCGTCTTCTTGTTGAAAAACCTTTGAAACCTTTTAAATTGATCAATCATAAGATGTTTAATTGTTCAGCCTCTGATGGTCTCCACAGAACAATTCTCAAAATTGATTTGAGAGGAAGAAGACAAAGTGCTAACTTCTTAATGTTCTTCCTTTATTTAAATAGAAAAATCATTAGGGAAATTATAATTAAATTTCTTTAATTATAATTAAAATCAAATTATAATTATAATTAATTTAATTTTAATAAAATCAAATATATCATATTTGATCCTCAAAGTTTCTCAGACTTTAACTTTATAATTAAGTCAAACTTAATTACATTAATTTTTCTTTCACAAATTACTCTTTGATATGTGACCCATTAGGTTCCTAATAAATTAGCAATGATTATAACATATAACTCTAATTTACAATTAGAATGAGATAAATTAAAACTCCTTTTAATTGATCTTGAATTCTATAATTAAACAATTCATAATCATAAATCATGATTGATGTCTAGTAACATGTTATGATTACCTAAATATCATAAATATTAAAGTGATTGACTTAACATGTCCATACATGGCTATGATATATAATTTAATCCTTTTGTCATTCAATGTTCTAATTGGACAGAGTATGGATACAGTGTCTATTATTTTCATCCAATCATGTTCATTATTGCTAATTAGTAATTGATTTATAATTGAAATTTAAAAACACCTTTTCAAATGTCAATTCACTCTGGTAAGAGAATTCCATAAATTATTATTAATTAAGAATAGTAGAATATTCTTTCTAATTACTTTAGAGTGACGAATCTTATATTGACTTACTCATCTATCTTCATGTGGTTCATGCTATATCCAATTGCTACCGACAAAATTCTCCTAGGATGATTCATACGTAGTATCAAAATACAATAATTTCCACGCGAGATACCTTGGTAATCTCAAGTTTGAGGACCAACTATACAACCATCATTATGAGATAATCCACAGATACATAAGTAATATTCCATTCGAAATTCTCACATTCGGATCAGTTTAGTAACTTATTCTCTAATAATCACCCATACATTAGTTTAAGTATCTCCATACTTTAATTTATGAGATCAATTACTTTCTATGATAAAACTAGCATGCATTATATTTCTTTCTTCATAAGAAAGAAATATAATATGTGCTAGTTTTACCGTTTTAATAATATCCCGTTTTGAAGAAACTACAAGTAGGAACATTTAGGAATGATACATAAGTGTAAATTGAATTTTATAATTAAGATCTCATTATAATTTCAATTACACAGTGTGTAATTATTTCAAGGATTTTACCTTTAATATTAAAACATAAAATATTAATTAAATTAATATATAAAGATAAATAAAACCTTCTTCATTAATTAATGTAATGTCATACATTAATTTACATCCAATTGATTGGCTACAAAGGCATAAACTATCAGTGAGATGGAAGTAGGAAATGGATTCTATTTGATGCTTCTAAATTATTTTGTTTTGTACAAATTTCATTTTCTACTTGCATTCCTTTCATCTTATTGTCCAGTTTCTTTCAATCTTGTTATATGAATCCAAGTGTCAGGTGAATACTCAGTGAAAGGCTGGTGGGGCTCTCAAAATGATTGAAGAAAGGGTGATGCTAGAGTCCCTTATGTGCCTTTGACGGGTTGGTGCTGATATCATCCTTACTTACTTTGCTCTACAGGCTGCCAGACACTTGTGTGGTGAGAAGAGGTAAGTTGAAGATATTTTGGACATTATTAGTCAACAAAATACTTGGAGAGAATTTATGTATGAATTTATCTGTATATCCATCATAAATTTGAAGCTTGACTGATGTACTTGCTGTTAGCGAATATATAAAACCAATTAAGTTGGCCTCATACAACAACTTAAGCTATTGTGGTGAAACGATCACTTAATATGGTATCAGAGCAAATTGCTCTTATGTTAGTTGTTAACACCTCGAAATGATAGATTATGTCACGTGTTAGACTTACACGTAATGGGGGTGTATTGAAATATAAAGTGGGAGTTTGTCCCACATTGGAGAAAGAGAGGAAAGAAGACTAACACATAAGTCTAGTGGGCTATTTCACCTATCACTAATTGGTTTTAGGATGGAATCTGACTTAAATTTATATGTGATCTAACTTTCTTTCTCATGCGGACCCATAGGTCTATTGTAAATTCTAACATGGTATCAGAGCTTTTGTGACTAAATGGTCCTGAGTTCAAATCCTACCACCCACCTATTGTTCAGCACAAGGTAGAATGAGCCTGTGCAAGTTTCAAGCTCAAAGGGCTTTCACTTGAGAGGGTGTGTTAGCGAATATATAAAACCAATTAAGTTGGCCTCATACAACAACTTAAGCTATTGTGGTGAAACGATCACTTAATATGGTATCAGAGCAAATTGCTCTTATGTTAGTTGTTAACACCTCGAAATGATAGATTATGTCACGTGTTAGACTTACACGTAATGGGGGTGTATTGAAATATAAAGTGGGAGTTTGTCCCACATTGGAGAAAGAGAGGAAAGAAGACTAACACATAAGTCTAGTGGGCTATTTCACCTATCACTAATTGGTTTTAGGATGGAATCTGACTTAAATTTATATGTGATCTAACTTTCTTTCTCATGCGGACCCATAGGTCTATTGTAAATTCTAACATGGTATCAGAGCTTTTGTGACTAAATGGTCCTGAGTTCAAATCCTACCACCCACCTATTGTTCAGCACAAGGTAAAATGAGCCTGTGCAAGTTTCAAGCTCAAAGGACTTTCACTTGAGAGGGTGTGTTAGCGAATATATAAAACCAATTAAGTTGGCCTCATACAACAACTTAAGCTAATGTGATAAAACGGTCACTTAACACTTGCTAGTTAAGGTTGCTATGCACTCTCGTCAGGTAACTGAAAAGAAGAATTTTCTTAAATAATAAAGGGATGTTCATATGTGAATGGTGTGACTTCAAAACACAACTTTGCAGGTTGAACAAACAGCTTAAGTAAAACCAATTAGTTAACATGGAATGGTGGATGGATGGATAATACAATCGTTGACAGAGTTGACTATAAATGGTTAATTTAACCGTCGCTAGCCAACACCATTATAGATGAAGTAGGATGCATACGAATAGTAATCCATTTAGTGAGATTGCTCTTAAAGGCACGAGGAATATCAAATTACATATACTTGACAGTATCTGCTTGCTTCATTAGTACTTGATATTTTACACGGGCCAATAAATACATTTTCACCTCTATTGGCCTTAAAATAAGTGGTAAAAATGCTAAAATAGATGAAGATAAACACGGATAATATGACCAATTTACATATAATTCCTACTTCAGGAAATTTTTTAACCTTTTATCTATATTAATAAGATATCTTTTTGTAATCGTTGTATGAACTACAATGCCTACTAGGAGAACATCTTCATCTATCATGAAATAAAGGGAGTGACCTGTGTGTATTGACCCCAAATGTCTCGTTCCTTATGCTTATTTAGTAAAAAGCTACAGGCATCACTTCTGAGTAAAAAGAGAAATTCTCTGCTCCCATCATCGGTGGCCCCACGCTGGAGTTCGTCAAACCCTAACAGTTCTATAGCCACCTTCCTTACATGCTCCTACATGCCATCATCATTCGTAGTTGGAGGATAGATGGTGAAGTCGTTTTCAAAGAAGTCAACTGTAAGAACACGTCTTTTAGAAGATAAAGACGCAATATTTTTGAGTTAGATCAAGAACAAAAGAAGAAGAGAATGGACTGCGAGATATTTTTGAGTTATCTCTTTCATTTCACTTACCAACCTGATGCGTAAATCTTTTTTAAATGCGTAAATTTTACCTCAACGTGGTAGATGATGTTTGCTTCAAATTTGACATATTCAAAAAATCTGAGTTGGTGGGGTAAGAGAGTTCTTCTTAACAACATATAATCTCATAAACCTTATAATTCTTGACATTATATCATGAGAGATACTCTTTTTTACATAAAATTGGAGGGATCAGGTTTTTTAGAGGGGGAAGTGAACATTATAGGCGAGAAAACAGCCACACTTAAAGGTTTTGATGTTGTGGATGTAATTAAATCAGTAGTGGATAGAGAGTACAGAATGAATGCGGATTCTTGTATAGCTGTTGCATTTGGCGATTCTGTACCCATATTGCATGGTCTGAATTACTTTGTGTTATTACTCCAAAGAGATAAAAGAACTGCAAGATTCATCGACGCAATCATCAATGATTCCAACTCTCTTTTTTTTCGGTCTTCTTTCATCAACTTCCTAATATGAGCAGCTGATTTCTTTTCTTAATTAAAAGGGAATAGACTCGATCTCTATTTTCGTTTGTGAAATGCAACACTTGCAATTGTTATTTTTTCTTATCAAATACATAATCATCTTTATTTCAATTTTATGCATCTAATTTTTATTCATGCTAGATTAAGTAAATTTGAGATTGCATTTTTTCTTTTTTTCTCAATCCTTAATTGTTGTTACGGACTAGAATAAGAAGCAAAGCGGATTAATTTGATTATCTCATCTTTCACTTTAATTTACAAGGATGGAATAAGACAAGTACAATCATTCAAGCTTTTGAATGATGCCTTGAAATAAACTTTATGGACTCACTTCTAAAACTATTGTCGAGTGAAAGAACACTACAAGAGAACTGTAAATTAGCGACAGAATTTTACCGATGGTACAAAAACCGTAGGAAATTACCGACGGAAATAGAATAGACGTTAGTAATGTCGTTTGGAAATATAATTTTGGGGACAGTATAAATTTCCGTCGCTAAATTCGGTCGAAAATATTTACCGACAGATACTTCTGTCAGTAAATCTGTCGGTAAATTTTAATTTTAGTTGTCGACTTTAAACTCTAACAAAATGATGTCGTTCCAGCTTAAATTATACGATGTCGTTTTCTTAAAGTTGTGAACGTTTAAATGATAACCAAAACAACATCGTCTAGGTTTTAAAGCATACGACGTCGTTTTGTAAGTTTTAAACGCTTAATGGACAACCAAAACGACGTCATATAGGTTTTAAACCATACGACGTCATTTTGTTAAAGCTTTAAACGTTTAAAACTTTAACAAAACGACGTCATATGGTTAACCATATGACGTCGTTTTGTTAAAGTTTTAAACGTTTAAAGCTTTAACAAAATGACGTCGTATGGTTTAAAACCTATATGACGTCGTTTTGGTTGTCCATTAAGCGTTTAAAACTTACAAAACGACGTCGTATGCTTTAAAACCTAGACGATGTTGTTTTGGTTATCATTTAAACGTTCACAACTTTAAGAAAACGACATCGTATAATTTAAGCTGGAACGACATCATTTTGTTAGAGTTTAAAGTCGACAACTAAAATTAAAATTTACCGACAGATTTACTGACAGAAGTATCTGTCGGTAAATATTTTCGACCGAATTTAGCGACGGAAATTTATACTGTCCCCAAAATTATATTTCCAAACGACATTACTAACGTCTATTCTATTTCCGTCGGTAATTTCCTACGGTTTTTGTACCATCGGTAAAATTCTGTCGCTAATTTACAGTTCTCTTGTAGTGTTCTTTCACTCGACAATAGTTTTAGAAGTGAGTCCATAAAGTTTATTTCAAGGCATCATTCAAAAGCTTGAATGATTGTACTTGTCTTATTCCATCCTTGTAAATTAAAGTGAAAGATGAGATAATCAAATTAATCCGCTTTGCTTCTTATTCTAGTCCGTAACAACAATTAAGGATTGAGAAAAAAAGAAAAAATGCAATCTCAAATTTACTTAATCTAGCATGAATAAAAATTAGATGCATAAAATTGAAATAAAGATGATTATGTATTTGATAAGAAAAAATAACAATTGCAAGTGTTGCATTTCACAAACGAAAATAGAGATCGAGTCTATTCCCTTTTAATTAAGAAAAGAAATCAGCTGCTCATATTAGGAAGTTGATGAAAGAAGACCGAAAAAAAAGAGAGTTGGAATCATTGATGATTGCGTCGATGAATCTTGCAGTTCTTTTATCTCTTTGGAGTAATAACACAAAGTAATTCAGACCATGCAATATGGGTACAGAATCGCCAAATGCAACAGCTATACAAGAATCCGCATTCATTCTGTACTCTCTATCCACTACTGATTTAATTACATCCACAACATCAAAACCTTTAAGTGTGGCTGTTTTCTCGCCTATAATGTTCACTTCCCCCTCTAAAAAACCTGATCCCTCCAATTTTATGTAAAAAAGAGTATCTCTCATGATATAATGTCAAGAATTATAAGGTTTATGAGATTATATGTTGTTAAGAAGAACTCTCTTACCCCACCAACTCAGATTTTTTGAATATGTCAAATTTGAAGCAAACATCATCTACCACGTTGAGGTAAAATTTACGCATTTAAAAAAGATTTACGCATCAGGTTGGTAAGTGAAATGAAAGAGATAACTCAAAAATATCTCGCAGTCCATTCTCTTCTTCTTTTGTTCTTGATCTAACTCAAAAATATTGCGTCTTTATCTTCTAAAAGACGTGTTCTTACAGTTGACTTCTTTGAAAACGACTTCACCATCTATCCTCCAACTACGAATGATGATGGCATGTAGGAGCATGTAAGGAAGGTGGCTATAGAACTGTTAGGGTTTGACGAACTCCAGCGTGGGGCCACCGATGATGGGAGCAGAGAATTTCTCTTTTTACTCAGAAGTGATGCCTGTAGCTTTTTACTAAATAAGCATAAGGAACGAGACATTTGGGGTCAATACACACAGGTCACTCCCTTTATTTCATGATAGATGAAGATGTTCTCCTAGTAGGCATTGTAGTTCATACAACGATTACAAAAAGATATCTTATTAATATAGATAAAAGGTTAAAAAATTTCCTGAAGTAGGAATTATATGTAAATTGGTCATATTATCCGTGTTTATCTTCATCTATTTTAGCATTTTTACCACTTATTTTAAGGCCAATAGAGGTGAAAATGTATTTATTGGCCCGTGTAAAATATCAAGTACTAATGAAGCAAGCAGATACTGTCAAGTATATGTAATTTGATATTCCTCGTGCCTTTAAGAGCAATCTCACTAAATGGATTACTATTCGTATGCATCCTACTTCATCTATAATGGTGTTGGCTAGCGACGGTTAAATTAACCATTTATAGTCAACTCTGTCAACGATTGTATTATCCATCCATCCACCATTCCATGTTAACTAATTGGTTTTACTTAAGCTGTTTGTTCAACCTGCAAAGTTGTGTTTTGAAGTCACACCATTCACATATGAACATCCCTTTATTATTTAAGAAAATTCTTCTTTTCAGTTACCTGACGAGAGTGCATAGCAACCTTAACTAGCAAGTGTTAAGTGACCGTTTTATCACATTAGCTTAAGTTGTTGTATGAGGCCAACTTAATTGGTTTTATATATTCGCTAACACACCCTCTCAAGTGAAAGTCCTTTGAGCTTGAAACTTGCACAGGCTCATTTTACCTTGTGCTGAACAATAGGTGGGTGGTAGGATTTGAACTCAGGACCATTTAGTCACAAAAGCTCTGATACCATGTTAGAATTTACAATAGACCTATGGGTCCGCATGAGAAAGAAAGTTAGATCACATATAAATTTAAGTCAGATTCCATCCTAAAACCAATTAGTGATAGGTGAAATAGCCCACTAGACTTATGTGTTAGTCTTCTTTCCTCTCTTTCTCCAATGTGGGACAAACTCCCACTTTATATTTCAATACACCCCCATTACGTGTAAGTCTAACACGTGACATAATCTATCATTTCGAGGTGTTAACAACTAACATAAGAGCAATTTGCTCTGATACCATATTAAGTGATCGTTTCACCACAATAGCTTAAGTTGTTGTATGAGGCCAACTTAATTGGTTTTATATATTCGCTAACACACCCTCTCAAGTGAAAGCCCTTTGAGCTTGAAACTTGCACAGGCTCATTCTACCTTGTGCTGAACAATAGGTGGGTGGTAGGATTTGAACTCAGGACCATTTAGTCACAAAAGCTCTGATACCATGTTAGAATTTACAATAGACCTATGGGTCCGCATGAGAAAGAAAGTTAGATCACATATAAATTTAAGTCAGATTCCATCCTAAAACCAATTAGTGATAGGTGAAATAGCCCACTAGACTTATGTGTTAGTCTTCTTTCCTCTCTTTCTCCAATGTGGGACAAACTCCCACTTTATATTTCAATACACCCCCATTACGTGTAAGTCTAACACGTGACATAATCTATCATTTCGAGGTGTTAACAACTAACATAAGAGCAATTTGCTCTGATACCATATTAAGTGATCGTTTCACCACAATAGCTTAAGTTGTTGTATGAGGCCAACTTAATTGGTTTTATATATTCGCTAACAGCAAGTACATCAGTCAAGCTTCAAATTTATGATGGATATACAGATAAATTCATACATAAATTCTCTCCAAGTATTTTGTTGACTAATAATGTCCAAAATATCTTCAACTTACCTCTTCTCACCACACAAGTGTCTGGCAGCCTGTAGAGCAAAGTAAGTAAGGATGATATCAGCACCAACCCGTCAAAGGCACATAAGGGACTCTAGCATCACCCTTTCTTCAATCATTTTGAGAGCCCCACCAGCCTTTCACTGAGTATTCACCTGACACTTGGATTCATATAACAAGATTGAAAGAAACTGGACAATAAGATGAAAGGAATGCAAGTAGAAAATGAAATTTGTACAAAACAAAATAATTTAGAAGCATCAAATAGAATCCATTTCCTACTTCCATCTCACTGATAGTTTATGCCTTTGTAGCCAATCAATTGGATGTAAATTAATGTATGACATTACATTAATTAATGAAGAAGGTTTTATTTATCTTTATATATTAATTTAATTAATATTTTATGTTTTAATATTAAAGGTAAAATCCTTGAAATAATTACACACTGTGTAATTGAAATTATAATGAGATCTTAATTATAAAATTCAATTTACACTTATGTATCATTCCTAAATGTTCCTACTTGTAGTTTCTTCAAAACGGGATATTATTAAAACGGTAAAACTAGCACATATTATATTTCTTTCTTATGAAGAAAGAAATATAATGCATGCTAGTTTTATCATAGAAAGTAATTGATCTCATAAATTAAAGTATGGAGATACTTAAACTAATGTATGGGTGATTATTAGAGAATAAGTTACTAAACTGATCCGAATGTGAGAATTTCGAATGGAATATTACTTATGTATCTGTGGATTATCTCATAATGATGGTTGTATAGTTGGTCCTCAAACTTGAGATTACCAAGGTATCTCGCGTGGAAATTATTGTATTTTGATACTACGTATGAATCATCCTAGGAGAATTTTGTCGGTAGCAATTGGATATAGCATGAACCACATGAAGATAGATGAGTAAGTCAATATAAGATTCGTCACTCTAAAGTAATTAGAAAGAATATTCTACTATTCTTAATTAATAATAATTTATGGAATTCTCTTACCAGAGTGAATTGACATTTGAAAAGGTGTTTTTAAATTTCAATTATAAATCAATTACTAATTAGCAATAATGAACATGATTGGATGAAAATAATAGACACTGTATCCATACTCTGTCCAATTAGAACATTGAATGACAAAAGGATTAAATTATATATCATAGCCATGTATGGACATGTTAAGTCAATCACTTTAATATTTATGATATTTAGGTAATCATAACATGTTACTAGACATCAATCATGATTTATGATTATGAATTGTTTAATTATAGAATTCAAGATCAATTAAAAGGAGTTTTAATTTATCTCATTCTAATTGTAAATTAGAGTTATATGTTATAATCATTGCTAATTTATTAGGAACCTAATGGGTCACATATCAAAGAGTAATTTGTGAAAGAAAAATTAATGTAATTAAGTTTGACTTAATTATAAAGTTAAAGTCTGAGAAACTTTGAGGATCAAATATGATATATTTGATTTTATTAAAATTAAATTAATTATAATTATAATTTGATTTTAATTATAATTAAAGAAATTTAATTATAATTTCCCTAATGATTTTTCTATTTAAATAAAGGAAGAACATTAAGAAGTTAGCACTTTGTCTTCTTCCTCTCAAATCAATTTTGAGAATTGTTCTGTGGAGACCATCAGAGGCTGAACAATTAAACATCTTATGATTGATCAATTTAAAAGGTTTCAAAGGTTTTTCAACAAGAAGACGAACAAGATACAATTTCTAATTCGTTTTATGTCTTATTCAAGTTTATTCAATTATTGGGATCCGCTCGAAATATGTAAAAATTGTTTTTTTTTTTTGCGGTATTCGTGATTCGATCACGGTTATATTCCAACAGTGGTATTAGCACCAGGTTTATTTGCTTAACTTAGATTAGGTGCTTGATTGTTGTTGATTTTGATAAAAATTAATGTGTTATGCTTCTAGTTTTGTATTTCTCCGAAGCTATTCTCTTGTCTGCTTCTGAAATGTGTTTATGCATGTTCTATAATGTTTCTGATAACTTTATTCGCATGTGTGTATCTGGAAATTGTTTCCCTACTCTTGTGTTTTGAGTTCTGAAAAATCTAAAAACTGAAGACAATGCATATGTTCTTACATTTACTGTATTTGTAGTTCATGCCATATATTGCATTTGATGCCCACATATTCGTTCTGAAAATTATTTTGCATCTACTATTTGTAGTTTAATGCGATTTTGGAAATTGTTTCTATGTTTTCACGATTTAATTCTTGAACACCATACGTTTTCAATTCTAGAATTATTTCTGCCTACTTGTTCTAGAACCTTAAAAGACAAATCAGAATGTGCGATCTAAAAATCCAGTTCTTCTCTTTATGTGTTGCTTATTAAAGATGAAAATATTATTTTCTCTACATTTACAATTTTTTGATTACCTTGTCTGTGTTTACTGCATTTAAATATTACACAAACAAGTGGTTTGAAAACCACTTGAGAAATGTCTCATCAGCGGTGAAACGCCATTGTTGATTGTGGGTCGTGATGCCACTGATTGGCGTCACCATTGTGAAATATGATGCGTGAAAAATCACCTATGGACATAGGCGGTGAGCAACTTAGCGGCGACGATTCACCAGTGTGGAGGGTTGATAGCTGATTGTTGAAGTAGTTAGACGAACATGGGAGCACCGGTTGGACAACAAGGAAGTGTGGGAGGTAGTTCTCAGAAATGTGGGAGACTTTTCTAGAATTGGCGCGTGTTAGTCACATGCCAACCGTCTCAAGGGCACATCCGTAGTAGACGTAACTGGCGCATGCACTGCATGTGTCATTCAACATCTTGTTGATTACACCCGCCCCCATAAATGTTCCTACTGATTATTTGTGCACGCGCCATACTGCAACATCCCACTACCATAGGGTACATAACCAAATATTTAGGAACATTCAAGTATATATCCTATGATAATGGCATGTTAGAGCAAAAACAATTCTAACTTACACATGGCATCCACTAACATCATTTAAAAGTCTGCAAATTTTAAAATCATTCGTTGCATCAATCTACAAAATTTACGCTGTTTTCTTAAGACAAAATATTTACAGCCTCGTACAAGTCCTAACAAAAACAACAAAAGACAAGACACAACACTCTTGGAGCCAGCTGACAGACCTCTGAGCTATTACAAAATCCAAAGGGTCCTTTAGTCATGTCTAAAGAACTAGATCTCCTGTCCCGTACCTGAAAAACCACATTGCAATTTTTATGAGTTTTGCAAACTCAATGAGTGAACCATCATTGATGATTTCACCGGATTCACATCACATACACAAATTACTTATAAAACATGAATATGTCAAATACACGCACTGTCATGGCATATCAGTTTATCAATGCGAATCAGGTCATCTATAACATATACAAATGCATATGAGACTCCACATTCGTTATTAATGTTGTGACCGAGTGCCTATCTCATATACAAATACTGGCCCATTGGACTCAGTCAGAAACATATATCATGGAGCATAGCTCTACATGCCAAGTCATATATCACGAAGCAAAGCTCTACGTGCAAGCGCCTGATACTAGCAACTCAAGTCACAACGCCTTTATCTGAGCATGCATTTTATGAAATGCAACAATTTCAGAAAATCTCATATATCAC
>JAOQMR010000002.1:6656122-6672200 GCA_027563865.1 Erythroxylum pelleterianum | reverse complement strand
ACCTTCAAAAGATGCTCGCGGCTCTTCAAGATCTTAGCAGCGCCCAATAGCATCGTGACATGGGCATCGTGACCGCAAGCATGCATTTTTCCAGCAACTCTGCTCTTGTGTTCCCATTCTACAGCCTCCTGATCATAAATAAACAAAAACACCAACTATTCTTTGCTTTAACTACTCCTTACAATCTCATCTAAAATGGGAAAGCCTGCACATGTTCTTCCCAACAATACCTTGTCGCTATGTTTACATTAAGATTATCAATTTTTAAATATTAACTTTTAATATTTTTAGTTCCATGTCATCTCAAAAAAAAGATAAAGTAAAAAAGAAAATTATCGTAATCAGAAACATCATCAGAAATAAAACTTATAAAAGCACTATCCAAATGTGAAATGTGTCAGAAATGAAAGTACTGTCTGGATCTAAAATATGAGTCAGAAGTCAGATCACATAAATAAGAAGTGTTGAGCATTGACTTAACTTAAAATATCTACTATATTTACTTCATCAAATTTTAATATTTTATAATTGAACAAACCCTAATTCATGTCAAAAGCTTAATTAAAGAATAATGAGCTAAGATTTTGAAAATAAAATAATTAATTTATAAATCCCTTACTTTAAAGAGTGCATGGTCAGCTTCATTTATATCTCTCACCCTATCTTTAAATTTACATAAGTTCTTAATATTATGATATATACGCATAGATAAGCATATACATACATGTAGAATACGTGCATGCATACACAAAGAAATGATTATTGTAGTTGGGGAACCTGAATAGGGAGAGCATCCATATCAGCTCGGATGGCCACAAACGGAGGCTCTCCGTTACCGATCCAAGCCCGGATACCGGTTTTTGCAAGCGGATATTTGTATCCGATCCCCATCTTATCCAACTCATTTCTAATCAACTCACTCGTTTTAAATTCTTCGAACGCCAGTTCAGGATTCTCATGAATCTTCCTCCTCAAGCTCTTCAACCACTCCACTGTTTCCAGCCGCCGTGCCAGGGCCAGCACCCCATCGGAACAGGCCATGCTCCACACTTCACATCCGCCGGCAGACGACTCCTTTCTTTCGGTGGAGGTTCCCGAACTGTTATTGTACGGGTTCGGAGGCTTCGAATTGAAGGGCGTAGAATCCAAAGAAGAGAAATAACCGTTCTTCGGATTGTTCCTCTTCGTCGGAAATAGTGAGACTATACCGGTGAAGAAGATGAATGAGATTAGGAGTGAAAGGTGAGCATTCATTTTTTCGTTTAGGGAGAGAAATGGCAGAATCAGAGAAGGGCAGTCTGAGAGAGGGGAGAGAGAGAGTGGGGGGAATATGAAGAAAAGAGGATAAAAGGCACGTGGGACAAAAAGAAGTGACAACGGGGCACGTGGAGATTACGTGTACTTTCTGTTTTAGAAAGGATATCTCACTTGATATCATCCTGATAATTTATCTTCTCGATAACCTATTCTTAAGAGAAGATCTAACTAATCGTCTTCTGTTTTCTATTGCATATCATTTCCTCGTCTAGATATTGGGAAACCTTGTGCTTTGCTTCCTTTTTTTGCAGGTCCAGAGTGAGCACCACAACGGAAGGATTTATGATGAGCAATGTTAACTATGATGACAATATACAAAGCTGGTCTTAAACAGATTGCATTAGTTTGGTTGTTTCCCTTATCTGGTTAATTAGTATTTCATAAATTTTTCATCTTTATTGGACAAACTTGCAATTGGTTTTAGATTGTGTGTTGCTCGTGATTGATTTATTGCTCTTTGGTTGTTGGGATTCAATTTTTACTCTTTATTGAACTATTGAAAGTTTTGAGTTTTTTTGTTTATAGTTTTCAGTGTTTTAATTATTCTTTTTTAAAGGTCTGCTACTGTGTTTTAAAATTCTACAGAAACTCAGTTACTATTTATTTATATAAATTAGTCTATGTCATTGTCCATTAGTCAGTTGCAGAGTAAGGTCAAAGGCGACTATTATTGGCTCAGATTTTGGATCATTTAAAATTTAATTTGCTTGCAGTCATTTGTACTTGTGATTTTCACATGTGTTTATTACGATGCCCATTTTGGGATTTAATATCAATCCTTGTTTCCTTTTTTTAGTAATCTTAAAGTCCTTTAGGACTTATTGGGCGTAACTTCTATAGCTTGTATTGGGCATTTGGGTAGGAGTAATGACTTTGACTTCTAATGATAGAGTAAGGATTAATCCTTCAGCGAGTTGTGTGTCTAGAAGAAGAAAAGAAGTTGACAGATTACAGATATGTTCTTAGAACATTGGGACTCTTATAGGAAATTTCTTACAGTTTGTAGGAATGTTAGACAAATATAAGATTTATATGGCATGCATCTAGGAGACAGAGTGGACGGAGGCTAAAACAAAAAAAGATTAACGGATTCAGACTTTAGTATTCAAGGTATTCGAGGTAACGGAACGAGATATGTATCTTGGTTGTCTAATAACTTATACATCATATTGTAAGGGTAAAAAGGACGACTAATATGATTATGTCCTTAAAAATTATAGTGAAAGGTGCTATTTTTAATGTCATGCATACTTATGCACCCCAAGTAGGGTTGGAATAATAACTTAAACGCTAATTTTAGGAAGAGATGAATAAGATGATTTGACAGATCCCTTCTGATGAGAGAGTTATTCTAAGAGAAGACTTTAATGGTCATATAAGAGCAACCTTGGACAAATATTCATAGACTCATAGGAGTTTTGAGTACGGGGACATGAATGATAATAAGACTGCTTTTTTTGCATTTAGTGGTAATGTTTGAGTTAGTGATATCCAACTCATTTATCAACAAAAACGAGAAACACTTGGTGACTTTTAAAAGAAGAACTACGAAAACTCAAATTAACTACTTCCTCGTAAGGTAGAGAAATTGACCTAGTTACAAGGATTGCAAGGTGATACCTAACACTTACTTGTCAACTCAACATAGATTATTAGTTATGGATCTTATAATTAAGGGTTAGAGGAAGAAGAGAAGTCTCACAAGGTGTACTAAAGTCAAATGGTGGAATCTGAAAGGGGATACGATGGAACAACTTATGGATAGAGTAATATATGGAAAAGAATAAAAATTGGAAGGAGATGATAATGAGAGTATTAACTCTTTTAATGAATGCAGTTGAAACATCTTAGGTGTTTCTAAGGGCCTAGGGATAGTAATATGGAGTCTTGGTGGTGGAATGAAGATGTATAAGAAAAGGTTGAGAATAAAAAGATTGCCTATAAAGCTTGATGGATAGCGCCACAGAGATAAAAAGGGTAGTTAATAGAGAAAGCTACAAATTAGCCAAGAAAAGAGGTGAAAAAGATAATTTCAGGAGATAAAAATAGAGCTTATGAGAAATTATACTAACGATTGGAAACTAAAGATGTAACAAAAGATATATTTAATTTGGTGAGAGCTAGGGAACAGAAAGCTAGAGACTTAGATCAAGTTCGTTGTATTAAAGATGAAGTAGGACATGTGCTCGTGGCTAAAAATTACATCAAGAGAAGATGATTGAAATACTTTATATCTTTTTAATGAAGGCGTAAAGGACAACATCTCTTTAGGTAATCTTAACACGTCTGAGAGGTATCGTAACTTTACTTGTTGCCAACAGAATCATAAGGGTAAAAATTAAAAGAGTTTTAAGGGAGATAAAGAGTGAAAGGATAGTAAAGTATGATGAAGTACTCGTAACGGTATGGAAAACCTAGGCAAAGAGGGTCTTATTTGACTAGACAAACTTTTTAATGAGATCTTTAAGTTTTTCAAAATGTTGGATGAGTGGAGGCTTATTATGTTGATTCCTCTATACAAGAACAAATGGGATATCTAAAGTTGTAACAACTATAGTGACATCAAACTACTTAGTCCCACCATAAAGTCATAGGAGAAGGTGATTAAGAAGAGAATGAGAAAGGCCGCACCTATCTCGAAGAACTAGTTTGGTTTTATGCTAAGAAGGTTTACGACAGAGTTTTACATCTCCTTAGAAGATTAATAGAATATTGGAGGAAAAGAAAATATAACCTATATATAGTTTTTATTAACTTAGTGAAGGGTTATGACATGGTTCCTAATGAAATCATGTAGAGGTGTTTAGAAGTTAAAGGAGTTTCTATGCATATATATGGGTTATTAGAGATATGTATGAAGGTGTAAAGACTAAAATAAGGATGATATGATGAGATACAGAGCATTTTATATTGAAATTGGGCTACATCAAGGCTCCTTATTGAGCCCCTTTTTGTTTCCAGTAGTGATGGATGAGCTTTACAAAAATATCCAAGGAGATGTGCCTTGATGTATGTTGTTTGCTAATGATAGTGTTTTAGTGGATGAGATTAAAGAGGGTGTCAATGTTAAACTAGAACTTTGGAGGAATACATTATAGTTGAAGGGCTTTAAATTGAGTAGGACTAATACTGAGTTCTTAGAGTGTAACTTTTCAGGCCATAGAGTGGCTTACCATGTAGAGGTGAAGATTGATTTAGAAGTTATACCACAGAAAGAGTGTATTAAGTATCTAAGATCTATCAGCCAAAGCAATAAAGAGATTGACAAAGATATAATTCAGTATATCATATCAAGGTGATTTAAATGGAGAAGTATATTGGGAGTTTTATGTGACAAGAAGATACTACTCAGGTTTAATGGTAAATTTTATCGTTTAGCGATTAGGCCAATCATGCTCTATAGGACAGAGTGTTGGCCAATTAAACAAGTGCATAGTCATAAATTAATGGTGGTCGAGATGGGATACTCTGTTAGATGTGCAACCTTACTTTAAAAAATAAGATCAAGAATATAATGGCAAAAGATAAATTAAAAGTGACTAATATTAATAAAAAATTAAGATAGACAAGGCTTAAGTAGTTTGAACATATTAAAAGGAGAAGTCCTAAGGCTCTAAAGGGAAGATGTGAGAAGATTATACTTAAGGATTGAAAAAGGAAAAAAGAAAGGCCTAATAAGAACTAGGAGAGCTGATCAAAAATGATATATCTCTACTAAAACTTCCCGAAGACGTGATCCTCAATAGAAAACTTTGGCATACAAGGATACAGGTAAAGGATCTCACATAGAGAAGTCTTTCTCTTTCTTATAGGTCTTTGAAATATCTTCCTTCGAGTTTTATATCATATATTTAGCCTAAAAATTTAATATGTAGTACTTTCTTCTTAGTTATTTAGCCTAAACATTTCTTTACTTAGCTTAAACATTTTCTTATAATGACTTGTTGTTTTTATTAATTTACTTATCTTCTTTTTAGTTTATTTATTTATTTAAGTAATCCTCTGTACACCTTTCCACTTCGTGAAGACTGAATAGGTTGTTCAAATTTCTTTGTTTTACTTCATTTTATAAAATTCCAGCCCTTATTCTGAAATTCCGACATATTCATTCTCTATGTCTGTCCTACATTAGTTGGATTAACTCATTATGTTGTTGATCACCAAATAATCCTCTATGCCTCCTTTCACTCCATGTAGAATGTATAGGCTGTTGAAATCTCTAAATTGAGGACTATTCCCCTCTAAACTAATTATAACGATTACGAAATAAAACTCTAATTCTACAGAGATCAAGTCTATTTTAAAGACTCTCAATTTAAAGCTTTCTCTTTTAGTGCCAAATTAGAAAGCTTCACAAGTAATTAAGAGTCTGAAACGAATAAAGAGACATTAAAAAAACTACAAAAGGCTTAGACTTTGAATCAAAAAATGAAAAATTCTAGCTTAAAGAATGAAAAAGAAAAGCACTAAGACTATAGATCAGTAAAATTTACTCAATGAAGATAATCACTACCAAAACACTAAATCCCAAAACCTACACCACAACCACACGAAGTATAAATGACAAGGTGAGAAACACTGAAAGCAACATCATATCAACCAAGGAACAAAACCTAGAACCAAAACAACGAATGTGAAAGAATCGTGGCAATCACGAACCCCACCAAACTTCATCCTTACGAGAGAATCTTTTTTGCAAAGACCCAATTCAGAATACCTAAAAAGCAACACAAACAAATTTAGGTTAACTAATTTAGCAGGACGGGGAGAGCGTGAGAGTAAATTAGGTCACAGACATTCTGCAATTTGAAGAAGGAAAAGGCTTAGATCGGTAGAATATAATGACGTCGACCACTAAAGTCACTAAATGACGTCGTTTAATTAATCAAAGTTTTGAATCTTAACTACTGCTGACGTGTCTGATTAATTAACGTCCCTTCACACGTGGCACTAGCATGTCAGCAAAGATAATGGAAATGCTAATGTTAAACTAGAATTGGAAAAAATAAAAGTTTGAGTATTTTATTGCTACTTTTTAAAATTCAGGGTATAAATGAAAAATTGATGAAAGTTTGAGATTTTTTTTAATTAACTACATTGATTTATATAAAAATTGATTCATAATTTAATAAAACATATACTTTTATATATAATTCATTTATCTTGTTAATTCAGTATTTAAATAAAAAGTATAATTTGAACAAAAAATCCCGATAAAAAATATGGTTTGCAATTAGAATTGACTTAACCAATATCCTCAAATAAAATGTACTCTGCATATGACAATTAGGATATGGAAGTGTTAAAACGTTTTAACACATATCCCTCATCATAAATATTTTTTACGAGATTAATTCTTACTTATCTTTGTTATTGTATACAAAAGTAATTAATTTCTCATATCCGCATCTCAGCAGTCATCTCAGCAGTATTTTTACTTTAGTATTGTTGTTCTAAAAGCTATTAGTTTATCTCTGTAATTTATTTTATCACGGAATTTTCATCAAGAAAAGAAGGCCTACACATCTTAAATAACTAATCATTTTGCAATTTCCTTTTACCACAGATCCATCATGATTGAATTGATGATATTGCATATTCGTTGTACGGACCCACCACTTGCATTATCAGTGTTTGAATTGATGCGTCATAGGCTCAAACTCACCAAGGTTTCCTATTCTGGCATTTGGCTCTAAATGGAAATAGAAAGAGGACTAAGGAGGAATGCACTGTGAAAACTTTCTTCTCTGTAAAGGAAATACTCTTCTTTTTTTTAAATGGTATGGTACAAAACTTTGATTGCATTCTACTTAATGTTATAAATACCTGCTATCGAATTCTATTATAATACAATATAATACTAGTACAGTTGATACTGAGTATTTCAAGTAGTTTTTAAATTTATAAAATAGCCTTTAGATTTTAAAATTTATAAAATAGTCCATCAATATATTGTCCTCTATAATTTTTAGGGGTTGTTTGTTTCCATTTTTTCTTCCGTTTTTTGTTGCCGCTTTTGTAAAAAGAAAAACAGGTAAGTAAAACGTGTTTGGTTTACTTTGTTGTGATTTTTTGTTTCTAAAAATAAAAAAACCACAACAGTTTTACAGAAACCAAAATACATCGTTTCTCTGAATTTTGACAACATGTTTTCTTCGACATGTTTAATAATAATAAGAATAACTTAATAATAATAATAATAATAATAAATTAATAATCATAATAATAACTTATTAAAAATTAATAATAATAAGAATAACTTATTAAAAATTAAAAATTAAAAACTAATAATAATAATAATAATTAATAAGAAGAAGAATAACTTAATAATAATAATAATAATAAATAAAATTAATAATAATAAGAATAACTTAATAATAATAATCATCATAATAATAACTTATTAAAAATTAATAATAATAAGAATAACTTATTAAAAATTAATAATAATAAATAATAAATAAAATTAATAATAATAAGAATAACTTAATAATAATAATAATGATGATGATGATGATGATGATGATGATAATAATAATAATAATAATAATAATAATAATAATAATAATAATAATAATAATAATAATAAACCAAACATATTATTATTTTCAATTTTTTGTTAGAAATCTCAACCAAACAAGTTTTTGTTTTCAGTTTTTATATTGCAAATCTCAACCAAACAGGTTTTCGTTTTGTTTAGAGAAAAAAAACAGAGACTAAAAACAGAAAACAAAAATAAAAAACAACAACAGAAAAATAAAAGTGGAACCAAACGGCTCCTTAATTTTACATTAACCATGTCACCAAAAATCATAATAATAAAATTTTGAAATAATAACTATCTCTTTATTTCTATTAATGTTACTTTTAACATATTGCACATATAAACAATAACCACAATTAATATAAAATTAAATTTAATCATCATACATGTATAAACTAAGGATAATAAAAAAACACTGAAAATGTTATAATTTCATCACATAATAAAGAATGATTACATTAAAACATAAAATAGAAAGAATTACAAAAGTTTCAAGACTCCGTAAGTATTACAACAAAGGTTCATGCTAAGGAACACAATCAAGTAAAATCAAAAGTTAAAACAAAAATATTTCTAGTTAAAAGTTTTATATTTTTGTTGCATATACAAAATTTTAAAATATGCATCAAATACAAGGAAAATTACAAGGAGAGAAAAAAATGTAAAATCTAGAACTTTTTTAAATTGAATATCCACTTAAGCCGTAATGATTACAATTCTCATTTGATACAAAATCTTTATTATTGAGAGAAGCCTCATCATTACCGTTATTTAGATTCATTACACCAAACGACATGTCAATATTTTCTTATCCAAGATTATCTTCCAAGTCACTCTCATCTACTAACCTCGGTTCCTGAAAAACTTAATTCGCTGAAAGATCGATATGATCAAGGCAAATGGATCTATTAAACTACTTGTTCTAATAAGGCAAATAGACACTAGGATTCAAAAGTGATTCAACTGCAAACAGCAAAAAGTAAAGTTGTCTTTTTCATCTTTCATTAATGATTGCAAGATAAGGTGTAAATAAATAAGACCTATTTTTTAGATTGGTCTTGATTACTTCCTTAGCCTTTTCCATGGCATCATAAAAATAACTCGTTGTTTCCTTCTCATCACTATTAGCCAAACAAAGCATTCTCACTAAAGCTCACAAACTCGAATAAAAAATTGACATTAAGAACATAATTTGTGATCATGAAGTATAATTTTAGATACTTTTACTCCAGCATTAGACCTAATATACTGAGACACGACTCAATTATTACTTGTAAATATTTGTCTCAGCTCCTTCTTCATTTAAAAAAAATACTAAAGTGATAAAAAATTAGTCACAAATTTTGTAATAGTAGGACAACACAAATTTATACCAATTGTGAAATTATTTCTTATCAAATTTATGACTCATGCACTATTATCGATGAACTTATTCACTTTTGTTTGCTCTCTATAAGATTTCATCATTGATAGGAAAGTATCTATAATCTCATGTATTTTTCAACATTAGGCTAATTCAATGTGTAACACAAAGCATTAATAAAAAGAATTATATTTGCTTTGCAATCTTTTTTCAGTTGTTTTGTAAGTAAAACTGTTGTCAGTAATGAACTAAACAATGTTTTTTTAACTCAACTTCATTTACAACTTTATCAAATATATGAAACAGAGTATTAATATTTCTAACAAAGTCATATGTATCAATAGACTTCAAAAATATTATCTCCTTGGCTGAATAAACCAAAAATTTGATAATAAGTTTATGTCTTCTATTTGTCCAACCATCACATATGATTGAACACCTGTAAGTTGCCTAAGTCGTTCTTCTTTCATCCAAATAATTATTTATTTCATAAACATAACTCCTTAGAAGTTTATCTCTTTAGCCATCAATTGAAGAAGTTTATCTTGGACTATAAAAAGGCAATAGTATCAACCATAAGTTGGTAATAATAAGACTGAGCATTATTGAATAATATACCTGAAATCATTCCACCATCTAGCCATTTCCATGTCCACATTATGAGTCAATTTTTTAGATTGCAAGGTATAAAGAATTGAAGGTTAAGTTTTAACAGTTGTTCGTAGTACAAAAAGTTAGACACTTGTCTTCTTTTGTTTCTCATATTAGGTACAACAATTCCTTCTTGTTTACTAGAAAAACCTCCTTCAATATTACTACTATCATCATGAATACTAGGAAACGACTTCTATTACCAATTTCGTAATTTAGTCTTTACCTTTTATGTTTCTCATGTTGATACTTTTTAAACAAAGTTTTCATTTGTCATTTTATGTCGTGATTCACTTTTCTACAAAGGTCTACATTATTTTTGATCCTAGTTAAATGATTCTTTATTATGATGATTCCTCAACCTTTTAAATGTTTATTCCAATATAAATAAATAGTATGGTTCTTCATTCTAGGACTCAATTTAGTATGATCCCAAGCTTGATTATCAAATTTTCCTAAATTATTAGGAGTACTTGAGCTTTCATCTGTTTATCTGTAAAATAAATGAAGAGATGTGTAAAAATTAAATTAATAACTTCATATCATAATAAATGTTCTTCTAATTTAATTTTATTATTAACTACTATCACCAAAAATGTGTATTGTTCAACTCAAAACAAAAATAAAAGCATATTTTAAATTCTAAAAACATACACAGAACTTGATCTCTGAAAACATACATACATCATAGATTCAAATTCAATAGTTCAAGAATCCTTATTAACAGCTACGAGTGACATGAAAAATGTAGAATAAGTTATATGCCAAATAATTTAAAAAAATAGAGCAACAATAACTTCTCAACAACCATATGATATAGACATGTAAGTGATGTCATGAATTTATATAAATAATTTATTAAGAAAATTCGAGGCTCAAGCACATTATATCCAAGAACTTCAAAGTTTGATGGTATAACTACCATATATATCATATATGTGCTTATTAAAAAATAAAACTCATAAAACTAATGTATTGGAAATGTTATTACCATATTCATAAAATGTTATAAGTTTGGACTATAAAATGTCCAAATAAATTCTTGATTGATGTAGAGGAAATAATTTGAATGTTCATTGAACATATTAAAAAATCAAATGAATATTTGTAGAAGAAACGTGAAAAAATTATCTATGGGAATAGTAATAGCATTCATCAATTTCTTGCATCTTACATTTTCTTTTAATCGTGCACAATTGCACATTACAAAAATGACTTTATGGTCAAAACTAAACTCTCGTTATTATAATCATCATTATACTCTCATAATTATAATCTATGTAGAATCAAATCATATATTATAATTTGTTTCATAATGAACTAAAACAATCGAACCTTAACCAATTATAAAATTTAAAATGATAAAATTTTCTCATATCTTAAATTTCATACAATTTATTCCATAAATCGTTCCAAATCTGAAAATCCAAACTATAATATAAAGCCTACTTTTGTTGCTCAAAATTTAAAAAAAAATCATTCCAAATCTAAAATCTACACCATAATTTGAAACTTACTTTTGTTGCTCATAATTATAAAAATCATTATAAATCCAAAATTCATTCTGTAATGATCTAATTTAGCTATCATACGATCAGTATCACAATTCACATGCACATTTCACAAAACCATAACTCAGATTCCACAGTCCACACAAACATTTAAAACACAAACACAGCCTAAGACTACTGTTGGCAGCGAGGCAATTGATGGCAGCTATGAAGGTTTAGGAGTGGAGCGACGATTGGCAGTGAATGACATAGCACGGTAACATATGTGAGTAGCGATGTAGGGGAGAGGAGATGGAGATGCGGGGGACGACATGTTAGAGGATTTGAATGGTTGGAAGCATGACGGTGCCGTTTTGAACTCTGAAGACACTGGTGGCTAGGACTTGTGTCTTCGGCGGTGGCTGGATCTTCTCTCTTCAAAGTTGTCTTCTCCATGGACCTGGACTATGTGATGGTGCCTGTATGTGAGTGAGAAACTAAGACGGTGAGGGACGAAGTTGCTAGGTTAACTTACAACTTATTTTTTTTAATTTTTAATTTTGCAATTTTGTCCCGATAAATCTTGTTGGCTAAGCCAGTATCATATAATTAGTTATTATCAGTTCATATCATCCACGTATTTATATAAGATTTATATAAATACGTTGATAAAATTAATTATCACATAATTAGAACGTAATCTTAAGAACAGAGAATTTGGTTAACCCTACTTCCACTAATAATGAATCATTTAATTCATTAACGTAAAATAGACAGACACATTTCGTAGGTAATTTCAAAAACAATTAATACATTGATGAGAAATTAAAGAAAAAGAAGAACTTTTAAAATCTGGAAAAGAAGCTGTAAATAACTAAATATCAATCAAATTACATCGAAAACATGATTAAAAATTACATATTTACCACTTTCATCTTTCAACGTATTAGCGTGGGGTTGAACTTTTAATGGGTGTCGTAACAGAACCAATCATATTACCTTAATGCCACGAAAGATCTAGTCACATGGGCCATATTTGATAGTGCTAGCTCTAGGGTCTATTTGTTCACAATCCACAAATTACGTTCATGCCACGGACCCCAATTTAAGTAAAACGTGGTAGACATAAAGATCGTCAATAAAAACTATCTAAGGAGACAAGTCAATGTCAATCACGCGAAATGAGCGCGGCTGTTGCATACTAGTCTAGTACGACAAAGTCAAACACTCGTGAAGAGGTGTATGCTCTTTCATTTTTGACCGTTCAATTTATCTCGTTCACGTCTATATAAATATATTTAAAACAGTAAAATTAGAACAGGTGATCTAATCTTTTCAAATGAACACTACCATTTTCTTTTTCAGATATTAGAACAATCGAATTTTTAGTTATTTTTCACTAAAACAATGAATGAAAATGCCTCTTTTTTAATTAGAGGATGAGTTTTAGAACGGTTAGCAAAAGTTGTTCCTTTATCTTTGTGTTCAAAATGTTACAGATTTAAATTACGAAAATAATCTCTTTATAAAAATAAAAAAGGTTGCTTATATTAATAATCTTCTTCAAACTCTCGCAAAGTAAAAAGTTTTGTACGTTGTGTACGTTAACTTTTAATTAAAATTTTAAGTGCAAGTTTTAAAAGCCTCTAATGTAAAATTTTTCATTCCGATTTCAAATCACTTAACTCCAATATTTAGATGTACCTTATTTCTGATTATCAAGGATAAGAGTGCTTGAATACATATTATGTCTGTATTTTAAATTGATTTTTTATAACTAAATAATGTAATTTTTATTATTTATATTTAAAATTAATTGATATGTCAATAACTTATAATTAAATAATAAATTTAATTTAAATGATGATTTTAAGTTCTAATATTTTTTGTTTTTGACTAACTATTATTTTTAACGATTGAAATGAGCTACAAAATTTATTATTCGCGCTTAAATTTTAATTTTTTAATTAAATAAATTTTAAATAAAATCGTTAAAATCATTTGAATTATCCATTTGCGATGACTAAAAAGCTTAGAATAATGTGATGGATATTAAAATAATCATCTTCGTTATTATCACCAATATGCAGTTAAAATTTGATTGAGCTGCAAGATTAGAAGGTCTGATTATACGTAACCTTTTTTTTACATAATAGAAAGATTGTTTTCAAATGATACTGCAAAATTGTAAACGTCTAAACGAGGATATTAAAATAGTGTGACCAAAAAATTATAATTAAAAATAGATATAAATACTTGGATGCGGTCACATTTTTATATAAGTTGGGCCCATTAACTCGTATTTGTCCATGAAAGAATCTATCTATAAAGCCAAATGTTAAAATATAAAGAGACAACAACCCACGAGATAAATGGTGGAGAGAAGCAAAGGTCACAAGAAAGTTACCTGGAATTAGGTGACCTTCTAGGCTTCTCACTTGTTCGAGTGGAAAAAGACGTGATTCGTCCCAGTTTTCTCGCCCGTATGAAAATAGCAGATGACAGTAAGTAGAGCTATTCTTCTGAGCGTGACTTACGGCATACAAATGAAAGAGAACGCCGATGATAAGGCTGACTAAAACTTCAACATATAATAAAGAACAAATTGTGAATAGAGGAAATATAAAAGTTATTTAAGTTTTGGATTAACTTAAATCCCAAATGGTCGAAATTGAAATATAAAAACGTTTCAAAAAAAAGTTAATTATAAAAAAGATTAAGTGGAATTTGAATTTAATTGTCATCAAGTGGCAAGTGGCCATGGTGCACTAATCGTACAACTAATTTTGATAATGTAGGGTTGCTTTATTAACTAAGTGACGTGATTTGATAACCATAATAGTTATGTTGGTTATGGATTACATGAAACTACCACCGGTTTAACCGGTGGTAAGCATAGCTGGTCTTGAATGATTGAAGAGCCATCGGACATCACTTCCTGCGTCAGCCAATGACTCGAGTTTTGGTGTTTGAAAACGTAAGATTGGAATTGTGACGTGAATAGGCACCCAAAATAGTGATAAAATCTGTAAAGATTTTTGTTAATAATTACCGAATTATTTTAATATAAATTATATTATTAAATATGAGATATAATTTTTATGATTAGTTTAAAGTTTAAACTTATTTTAAAAGCATCAACGCATACTTTTGTTTTTTTTTTTTTGACATTATCAACGCATACTTTGGGACGAGTTGGTACTTCCACGTGATAAAAATTGGTGGAACCTGTCTTAGAGGTCCGAGGTAGCGCCGAAAGAGTAGGGCCCTCTGGTTTATGTTCACGGGAAAGTGACCTTCACCTTGTGGAAGCATACAAAAGCCCACGTTCTCCATTAACTCCTCCCAGGGCCAGGAGTCGTCGGTTCATTATCGTCGGTTATTACTCTTTTTTTCTCTCCCTTTCAACCGGCCTGTGTCTCGGAACAAACCCTTTGTTTCCAACCAATTCCGTGTTAAATTTGGCACTAGATTAAGTTATGATACGTTATTGTATTGGTACCGGTCAATATTAAGTATTATTTCTGATAATTTTTTAAATTTATAAAATATTTAAAATTTGCAAAATAGTTCATTTGTATATTATACAATTGTACTATATGCTTTAATAATTTACTGCTTACATCAAACCTGCTTCTAAAAATTATAATAATTATAATTAATATGAAATAACAATAATTTTTAAATATTTCACGTATAAATAATAACCACAATTAATATTAAAAAAGACAATCATTATCATATAAATATAAAATTAAGAATAATACAACGTATTTAAAATATTACAATAATATAATTTCATCATTTTAATAAATAATAATTGCATCAAAACATCCAATAAAAAGAACAATAAATATCCTGAAATAATTTACAAAAAGAGTTCAGGACGAAGAAACAATCAAGTAGAAGTTAAACCTGAAACAAAAACATTTACAGTTACGTTATATATATAGAATTGAACATAATCATCAAATATAAATAAAATTAAAAGAAGAGGAAAAATAAAAACCTGAAACGAAATTCAATCGTCAACAGGAGGATACCCGCTATAACTACACTGAGCCCAGTGATTATTTGGTACAAAATCCTCATCATTGAGAGGAATTTCATTATCATTATCATTCAAATTTAATGTACCAAATGACATGTCAATGCTTTCCCGTCCAAGATTATCTTCCAAGTCATTCACATCTACCAAATTCGGTTCTTCAGAAACCTAATCTATAAAAAGATCAATAATATCAATGAAAATTGGATTAGTTGAACTACTTATACTATTAAAACTCGTAGTAAACAATTAAATTTAATTATTAGAAAATTATAAGAAATGATATCGAAATTAATAATGATAATAATGAAAATAACATACCTTCCCTAAAGCTTTAAATTGTATCGAATAAAAAACAAGTCATTCAATCTATTATGCTCCAATCTATTCCTTTTCTTTGAGTGGATAAACTCAAATGTGCTTCATTTTCGTTCACAGCCTGTTGCACTCACATATTGACTTAAAATTCAAATTGCAAACCTTTTCAATTTTGGAACACCATTTTCAAAATTGATTCCACCAAGAAACTGTAAGTCATAAGAAAACAAAAGTAGTGTTATAAACAAAATAAAGTGATAATTAATTTTCAACAAATAACAAAAAGAAAAGTTTTCTTCTTTGTCAAATAGCAATCGACATTCCAAAATCCCCATAAGACAATTTGT
>JAOQMR010000002.1:6613633-6645992 GCA_027563865.1 Erythroxylum pelleterianum | reverse complement strand
TCAAGCACCCATCTCCATATCTATGTAACATCTCCTAATATGCATCTCTTGCTATGCGAGCAGAAGCACAAACACAAAAACATCTGACCAAATTGTTGATTAGAGGAAGTTCTCAAGTGAAAAATCAAACATGAACTCTGTAGATTTCAACAACACAGCAAGATCGCAACTATTCATAAAGAAAGTAGCATCCTATAACAAAGAAAACAATTATCATCATAAACCATTGAAAGCTTTGGCTACAAGATTGCGCACAAGCAGCAAAAATCAAGCTTCCGACAATACCTGACACCTGCATCACCGACGATCCCGATCGCCATTCCAGCGGACAAACCAGCAAGCCCACAAGCGAGACCAGAGGACAAATGAGCATAGCCGTCAAAAAGATAATAAGATTTAGCCTTAGGATTAATACCAGTACTAATAATAACTGCTATAATCAACCCATAAATCCCCAAAACTCCCGCCATAACCACCGGAACTATCGACTTCATTACAAGCTCCGGTCTCATCACTCCCATCGAAGCCACTCCAACCCCACTCTTCGCCGTTCCATAAGCAGCCCCCATGCCTTCAATCATAAAACAACAAGCGACCCACAATAAATCAACAAATGGGTATTCAATAAAACAAATAAATTTAGAATCTTGGAACGGGAAAATGGAAAAAGATCTTACAGGAGAAGACGAGAGCCGCGGCGGCTCCAAGGAAGCCGAAGAACGGAGCAGTCTCATCGCCGCTGAAAGCAGACGCCATCAATTACTCAAAATAAACGAGAAAGTGTAGTGATTTCGTGTCCGGTATGAGAAAAAAAAAATGGAGAAGAAATGAGATCAGATCGGAGAAAAGTTGCCTTTAGATAGGAATAATTTAATCAGGATTGGTTTTTCACGGCCCCCATCGAAGAAGCTTAATGACTACGAATTTACTGGTGAGCCCCTAGTTTGTTGGTTTCCTGTTTTTATCAAGGGCGATCATTGGGCTAGGCCAATAATTCTGGATCCAGATTTACCACAAGAGAATATTAGTAATTTTTCATTTGCATTGTAAAATAATTACACAATTTTCTAAACACAATATTAAACGTAACAATTTCAAAACTAAATTCTTCTTCCCTTCTTCAAGAGAATATCTACCTACAAATCTACAATAGAAAGAAACAGTTTTGAATTGGAGAGTGTTCAAATTCTGGTAAGAAACATGTGTTCAGGGACAAAAGATTTAAGATAAATTGGTATCGTAATAGAGAATTTGTAAGTAAGAACGTGGTTCGAGTTGGATTTTACGGAGGTTATAAGAAAGGTCGTGTCCTTTTCTTACAAAGTACAATACTTTCTGAAAAGACGGGAGTAACCCACCGGCCTACACTTCAATCGACTCTGACTTCGAATTGAAGGAGCGAGACGGAGGAGAGATGGGTGACTCCAAAGTGGAGACTATCTCGAGACTGGCTCAGTGGAGGATCGACAACTTTGGTCCGTGTACCTATAGAAAGTCTGATCCTTTCAAGGTCGGAATCTGGAACTGGTAATCAACTACTTCGTTTGTAGTTTTTTCTCTTTTTGGAGTTTTCAATATGGGGTTTTGTTAATCGGATTGATTTTGTGTTGTGGGTTGTGTTTAGGCACTTATCGATAGAGAAGAATCGGTATGCCTATGTTCGTTTGTTCCCAGAGCCTTCTCGCGTGTCCAAAGAACAGCCGCCTATTGCCAGATTCATTCTTCGAGTCTCCAATATCGACGGTCAACGTCGACCGTTCTACATCTCTCCGGGTGCGTTTTATTTTTGTTTTTTAGTTTAATCTGTAAGAATTCTACTCACGAAAGAGGCCTTTTTGGAAAGTTGTTGCGTTTGAGTTTCTTCTCTGCAAGTTCCCCTTTTGAAGAGAGTTCCGTTAGTTGTATGTTCTGATGTGTGTGATACATATTGCCTGCATTCAACTTCTAAGCTGCTCATTCAAACTTGGCGTTTATTTAACTGGTTTTGTTCAAAGTTGGTACTTTCTATTTTGAAAATCAAAATGCTTGCGTAGTGTTTTTTGTTGTAATAGTTCCCTTTTTTCTCTTGATAAATCTGTATATGTATTGGAATTTCAGTTAATATGAAATATTCTCTTTCAACTGGTACTTGCTCCATGTTTCAGTTCACGAGAGATTGCTCCGCACTTATGATGACTTTTTCTGGCCTGTCGATTCTGCCTTCCATGGTCGTGTCATTATTGACGTTGAGTTTCTTGATCTCAAGATATGTCCTTTAAATGTAAGCAATTCTTATTCTATGTTTTCTAAAGCGATGACGGTATTGTGTTGATCTGCAAAAACTTACGTGCTGTTGATACAATGCCACCAGATCTAGTAGAGTTTGTCTGGTGGAAGAGTATGGAAATTTGAGAAAATCACAGTTAATATTGTGCTTTGCTTAAAGTTTTTTTTTTTCCCCTTTTAATAACCCCTTCGTAAACTCAGGGTGGCGAAGCCTGTTCTATATGGCCAAGTGAAATGCCAATGCAGTCTTTATCAACTCATACAACACTTCGATGTCTTTCCCGCATGCTAAATGAGGCCATTCATGCAGATGTTACCATCAACACAGCTGACGGCACTCTGAGAGCTCACAAGGCAATTCTTTCTGCTAGTTCACCTGTTTTTCAGAGCATGTTCAACCACAATCTCATGGAAAAAGAGTCATCCACAATCTACATACAAGATATGTCAATGGAGTCGTGCACAGCACTTCTAAGCTACTTGTATGGAAACATTACGCAAGAGGACTTCTGGAAGCATCGGCTGGCCTTGCTTGGGGCTGCAAACAAATACGCCGTAGCTGACCTTAAAGATGCCTGTGAGGAAAGCCTGTTGGAAGACATCAATTCAACGAATGTCCTTGAGAGGTTGCAAGACGCCTGGCTTTACCAGTTGAGCAAGCTCAAGAAAGGGTGCTTGACATACTTGCTTGATTTTGGCAAAATATATGACGTTAGAGAGGAATTAGATGACTTTTTGAGGCATGCAGACAGGGAATTGATGCTGGAAATGTTTCAAGAGGTGCTTACAGCTTGGAAACTTGTGTAAGATAAGTAAACAATTCTTAGTTTGGAAGTGCTTTCCCCTGGACATACATATAGTAAAGCTCCTTTACGTTATTTTACCTATGTTATGTTTTAACCCTCCAGTGGAACGATTGGCTTTGTAGATGATGTGCTGTAGGTAGAGTTGAAGTAATCCTTTGTGAAATAACAATATTGGAAAGCTTCATTCTGGGCTTAAATACTGTCTGATGACGAGCAATTTGGAACGGATTCAACTTCTCACCTACAACGTGATGTGAGTGTCACAACTAGTTTTGTTTGGTATAGTATAACCATTTTACGCATATGACACGTATGGATTTCGACTTTGGACTTTCGGAGATTGATATGTGTAAATGGGAAAATTTTGGGAATTAGGAATTTGTCCCAATTTACGTATGATAATATGGATGTTTAAGTTGAATGGGTAGTACTAATATTATGGGCCAAGGGATGGGTCGATTACTTATACTAGTGGGCCAAGTAATTAGTAGCAGTGAGCTGAATGGGTTTAGTAGCTTGAGCTCTAAGGAAAAGGGTGCCAGCATGGAGTATTGTAATTGAATCCCTTGTGCTAGCCACCTCTAACATATATTGTAACAGGCTCACATGAAATATATGAGAATAATCAAAGAATGTTTATGTGATGTGACGTATGTGTAACGAAAACTACAACCAAACATCATTGGCAATCTAAAGTTTTCCATCCAATTTGGCACTTTTCTCCCGTCACCCATACCATTTGGTATCAAAGTTGTTCATCCTTGGAATATGGAGATGGAAAGTGGTACCGGATCCCATGACATCAAAAATTTGGAGGAATCCATGGCGGCTTTGATGCATGATAACCAATAACGCTATACCCATCTCACGCAAGGGTTGCAGAACACCAACCAACGATTGGAGGAAGGCCAACAAAGGAATGAGGTGCAAATGGCGGAGTTGAAAAGTTTGGTGAGGGGTTTGAGTCTTCAACAGACCAACCTTTTGGAGTGGATGCAGCAGTCACACGGAAGTATGAGCTCTTCCAATGGTAAGACAGTGGCAGAAGGTGGTGAAGGGAGCGATCTGTCAGCCATACCTGCAGCAACCACCATCACCCATAATTAGTGTGACATCAGTGACATATACTGTAAGTTTAAGAAACCTAAGAGAAATTTTCCTGAGTTTAATGGTATGGGAGATTTGAATGCATGGATCTTTAAGTGTAGACAGTATTTTGAGGTTGAGGAAGTAACTGATGAGGACAAAATCAAACTGGCTGCTTATTACTTGACCGATTATGCTTTATCTTGGCATCAGGCTCATATGAGAGGAGTTGGTTTTCGGTCTTGGGATGATTATGAAAAAGCAATTGGGTATAGATTTGGAGGGGGCAAACACACCCGCTAGAACAGATGAAAGAGTTGTCTCAAACTGGGGTTTGGAGTGTTACATCAGCCAATTTGATACCCTATGGAATAGATCGGGTATGGATGAAAAACAGGCCTTGGTTTTCTTTGTGGGTGGGTTAAAGCATGATGTGAAGAAACTAGTAAAAATGTTCAGGCCAAAAGACTTACGAGATGCATATGGTTTAGCCAAACTTCAAAATGAACCAGATCCTACTGTTGGAAGCCATGCACTGCCAAAAATGACCACACAAACCTACACTAAATCAACCACTTTCTCCAAGTATAGCCTAAATACTCCTTCTCCTGCCAATACACAAAAAATAGCCATACCCACCACCAACCCAATCACACGACCTGTTAATCATATCAACAAAACTACATACCAAAAACCCAACAATTTACCTTATGCTTCCAGGAATGTTAAGAGCAGGGATTTTGATGCAAGGAGGGCTCAGGAGTTATGTTTTTGGTGCCCCAAAAGTATTCTCCAGGTCATAAATGCAATCATAATCAGATGTTCTCTATTTGTATAGATGAAGAGAAGATAGAAAGAGGTGGGAAATGAAATAGAGCTTAATATGGAGGACTATTGTACTGATTCCATCCCGCACATCTCAATAAGTGCGCTTGAAGGGTCAGTGGGGTTCCACACGATGAGAGTAAAGGGGGTGGTGAACCAGAGGGTTATGCAAGTATTGATTGACTCTGGTAGTACACATAACTTCATTAGTGAAGGGATTGTTAAGAATTTGGGGTTTGAATTAACTGCTATTAAGCCCTTGATTGTGGAAGTGGCCAATGGTGGTGTAATGGAATGCAGGGCAATTTGCAAGGGTTAAGTTGGTCAATGCAAGGGATCAATTTCAATGCAGATATGTTGGTGCTAACATTGCCTAGTTATGATATGGTGCTAGGCATTCAGTCGCTATCAACACTTGGTAACATACTTTCCAACTATGCTGAACTTTGGATGTCTTTTTTATTGGGATGGACAGTCGGTGACTATTAAAGGGCAACTAGGGAAGACTCTTAAGGTAATTGGGAGTGAACAAATGACTAAACTAATGGAAAAACCCACCTAGATTGCATCTATGCAACTATGCAGCCTCAAAATACCAAATGTAGACAAGATAGAGTTACTTACCGTGGTGTCTGACTGTAGTGATAAACCAAAAGTTCCTCTTGCAGTTGCAACATTGCTTGACGAGTTTCAGGACATGTTTCAGGAGCCGAAGGGGTTGCCTCTAGATAGGTCACATAACCACCAAATTTCCTTGAAAGAAGGAGCTCAACCTATCAACATAAGACCATACAGATATTCAGGTTTACAGAAAGGCATTGTAGAGAAATTGGTTGATGAAATGTTAAGTTGCGGCATAGTGCAAACTAGTTCTAGTCCATTTGAGGGTCTAGTGGTCTTAGTGAAAAGAAAGGATGGCTTGTGGAGGTTGTGTGTAGATTATAGAGCCTTGAATCAGCTGACCATCAAAAACAAATTTCCAATTCCTCTCATTGAGGAGCTGTTTGAAGAACTTCATAGGGCTGGGGTGTTTTCAAAAATTGACTTAAGGGTTGGCTATCATCATATCAAAATGCATGCTCCAGATGTCCACAAAACTACATTCAGAACTCAAAATGGCCACTATGAATTCTTAGTCATGCCTTTTGGGCTGGCTAATGCCCTAATAATATTTCAAGGGCTAATGAATGAAGTGTTTAGACCATATTTGAGAAAGTATGTGCTGGTTTTCTTCGATGACATTTTGGTCTACAATAAATCATTAGAGGAGCATGTAAATCACCTGAAAACAGTGTTTGGGGTGTTTAGGAGTCATAAGTTGTTTACCAAGATGAGCAAGTGCGTGTTTGCAGGGGCATTTGTGGAGTACTTAGGCCATTATATTTCAGCTGCTGGAGTGACTACTGACCCAATGAAGGTATAGGCAGTGAGAGACTAGTTTGAACTTAATAATTTAAAACAACTTAGAGCTTTTCTGGGCCTTGTAGGGTACTACCGCAGGTTTGTGCAGAATTATGATGCTATTTCTAAACCCTTGACAATTCTACTAAAAAATAATAATTGTGTGTGGAATACTGAAGCTGAAGCCGCCTTTATTTAGCTAAAGACAGCCTTGACAAACGCACCAGTTTTGGCCTTACCTGATTTGTCTAAGGACTTTATTATATAAACCAATGCATCAAGCACTAGAATTGGAGCAGTTCTCACACAAATAGGTCATCCCATTGCATGCAGTGGCCAAATGGAGGCATTATTTAGAGGGAAGGCATTTCAAAATCAAAACTGACCATAGCAGTTTGAAGTACTTACTAGATCAGAAGATTTAGCTAAGCTATTGGGACTTGATTATGAGATACTTTATAGAAAAAGAAAGGAAAATATAGCGGCTGATGCGTTATTCAAGGTGCCAGGCCCTGAATTATTATCTGTGACTCTCTCTTCAACATTAACTAAACTGCTAAATTTAATTAAGGCATCATGGGAGAATGACCCAGCACTTCAGTCCTTGATTTCTTAAATAGAAGCCAACCCTAATGCCCATTCCAAATTTCAATGGAGGGAGGGGTTACTAAAAAGAAAAGGAAAGTTAATGGTTGGGGATAATAAAGATTTGCAGCTCTTTATTTTAGGACCATATCATAACTCACCTACTGGGGGACATTCAGAAATGCAGGCTACTGCATAGAAGGTGAAAGCAATTTTCTATTGGAAAGGGCAGCAGAAGTTGGTATGTCAATTTATCAGAGAGTGTGAGGTTTGTCAAAGGAACAAACCAGAGAATGTAGTTGAACCGGGATTACTGCAGCCTATTCCTATTCCAGAGTCTGTTTTCTCTGATCTTTTTATGGATTTTATTGAGGGGTTGCCCAAGTCAGGGGGAAAGGAAGCTATCTTGGTGGTGGTAGACAGACTGAGCAAATATGCCCACTTTATGGCTCTTCCACACCCTTACACTGCTAAGGACGTTGCTCAAGTCTTCCTAGATAATGTTTTTAAGCTTCATGGTATGCCATCCTCCATTATCAGTGATAGGGATCCCACATTTCAGAGCCATTTTTGGAAAGAGCTATTTGCCTTACAGGGGGTCATACTACAATATTCAACAACTTACCACCCTCAGTCTAATGGCCAAACTGAGGTGGTCAATCATTGCCTAGAAATATATTTGCGTTGTACGACTGGTGATTCTCCTAAGAATTGCGTTGTATGCCACGTGGGAATGGGTAGAGGATATGAAGGTGCGATTCCCCGACTTTGTCCTTGAGGACAAGGACGTTCTGTAGGGGTGGGTAATGATATGTGTAAATGGGAAAATTTGAGGAATTAGGGATTTGTCCCAATTTACGTATGATAATATGGTTGTTTAAGTTGAATGGGTAGTACTAGTATTATGGGCCAAGGGATGGGTCGATTACTTATACTAGTGGGCCAAGTAATTAGTAGTAGTGAGCTGAATGAGTTTAGTAGCTTGAGCTCCAGGAAAAGGGTGCCAGCGTGGAGTATTGTAACTGAATCCTTTGTGCTAGCCACCTCTACATATATTGTAACAGACATACATGGAATATATGAGAATAATCATAGAATGTTTATGTGATGTGACACATGTGTAACGAAAACTACAACCAAACACCATTGACAATCCAAAGTTTTCCATCCAATTTGGCACTTTTCCCCCGTCACCCATACCAGAGATTAAGGAGCCACCCTTGCTTTCTTCTGAATTGTTAAGTTTGTATTCCCCATATCATATATTGGAGTCTTTTTTATATCAGAATTAATAAGTAACAGATCCCAACAAAATATAACTCTAATTTTTAAAAAATAATTTACATGAATTAATAGAAATATTTAACTTTAATGAAGATTTACAATTGATAAGTCAATTATATTTTAAAGACATGATTTTCTTTTGACATTTTAACTACAATTAAATGTTCACATTTGATTCATTATTTAAAAAGTGGCAAATCATTTTTAGTTTTTCTAATAAATAAATTTAGATTAACTTTAATGTTAATTTACAACTAGTAGATGTATTATGTTTTTAATATCATATTTAAATGAAGTATGATTCTTTATTTATTTTAAAAAATTTAACCAATAATAAATATTTATATTTTGTTAGATAGATTCAAAACTAATGCAATTATATCAATATCATAATATTTAACGCTAAAAAAACTTAAAATCAATTTTATTTATATTTATTTATTCAAATATTTAATGTTGCATTTGCAAAGAAGAGAATTTAATATTTTTATTGGTTTATTACTATATAACTATTAATTTTTCATTTCTTTTATTAATTATATATTGTTAATTCAGTTCCTTACTTTTTGGAAGAGGTAATTTGGAAAAAGTTGAATATATGAAAAGGTAATAATTTTTATTTAAAAATTTATTAGTTTTATTTGAAATTACCATTAATATTTAAAAAGTATATATAAATGATGCATTTACTTAATACATCATTATAATGTGTATAATAAGTTAGATTTTATTATTAAAACAATTTCATTCATACTTACGAAATTACCTTTAATTTAATTATATTTATTGAAGGTTTCAATAGATGTTTTAGTGATAACAAAATATAATTACTACTAACAAGTGAGCATCTTTGGAATTATCAAGTAGTTAAGTGAAGTATTTTGAGTTGTAAAATTTGATTGGGCATTATATTATTATACTTAGGCTTAGGCAGCCCAGGCACGAGGCTAGAAATTTTCAAAAAATAAGGTCGAGGCCCGATTAACCCAAGCTGAACTCAAACTTTATTGTCATCTCTAATTATACTTAGGGGTGATTCAAGTGAGATTGAAGTATCTCTTCACTTTAGAAGAAAATTATAAAATGTTTTCTCTTTATCAAGAAAGATTACACAAATATTATGCTTTAACTTGAAATAAGAATTATAATAGAATTCTAAGAAGAGTCTTAGAAGTTGACTTAAGAAAGAGTTGTTTGTCAAATCACTATAAATCACTTTGCTTTCTCTTTTTCTTATCCTTTTTAAATTATTATTTGATTGTTTAATTGATTTATATTTAAAAAATCCTTTTATTCATATATATATATATAAACACCTAATTTACCCCCTTCTTAAATGTTACTAAGGACTAACAAGCAAACATGCCTATCAAGCTATCAATTATGATGAAATCATATAGCAAAGATCAAGATGATATATTTAGGAGCATAATCATCATATTCAACAAAAAGGACAAAGCATTAGTTGAGCACTTTTCTTTGAAGGTAAAGATTACCTTTATTGAAAAAATAGGATGAGATTGTAACACCCTAAAAGTCTCGATACTTTTTGGGTCATGAATAGTATATCCCAAGGTAAATAGTGACACTCGGGACTCAAACTACATTTTATCTTATTTGGCATCGGATAATATTATTCAATGATAACCCGAGGATCAAATTAGAGCACAAAACGAGTTTGTTTTGAGGGTTTGACCAAAAGTTGACCAGTGGTTAAAATTTGACCTGAGAAAGGGTGAAAGTAAAACCCAAAATATTAATGGAAATAAATGATATTAATTAAGGTCTTTATATGGCGTTGATATTTTTCTTATGGGTATTTTTTATTGAGAAGAACAAAAAATGGATTTAAAGTTAAATTTAATTTTGGATCTTTACACAAAAAAAGGGAAAAGGTTATTAAGGGCCTACATGACATAAATTGCCTCCTAACACTCTCTTCTTCACCAAAGATAGCTGAGAACAAGCCTTCTCATTTCTTCTCCATTTTTCTTTCATTGTCAAGCCAACTTTCTTTTTTTAAACCCCCCAAATCACCTATTTAACAGTAAATCATCAACATATGGCCCCTAAACTCACCATATCAACAAAAAAAAATTGGGAAAAGATGAAGAAAAGGTAAATGAGTGTTCTTGATGAATAGTACCAAAAAATTTATAAGGTAAGTTAATGGAGTTTTGCTTATTTTTAGACATAATTTTGGTGTTGTTTCATGCATTGATGAATAAAATGCATGAAATCAAATGTTTATGCAATATTATGAAGATAAAGAAGAGGAATTGAAGGAGAGAGAGAAAGAGAGAGAAAAGAAATAAGGAATTGATGGTGAAATTGAAGTTGACGGAAGCCTGATATGAAGAATTGGACATCAATTTGGTATGCGTTCTTGCAATTCTATTTTTGCCTAAAAATTATGTATTAGGTAATTTAGGATTGTTGCGTTAAAATTGGACACTCATGAAATTGTTGTTAAAAAATATTTAATTAGAATGTAAATGAAGTAGTATATGTGATTAATTTGGACTTTGGACTTATAATTTGTATTTTCCTCAATTTGCATATATTATGTTTCCTAAAAATTGTGGATTAGGTAATTTAAGATTGTTGAGTTAAAATTGGACGCTCATGAAATTGTTGTTAAAAAATATTTGATTAGAATGAAAATGAAGTAGTAAATGTGATTAATTTGGACTTTGGACTTATAATTTGTATTTTCCTCAATTTGCATATATTATGTTTGAATTGGGAAACTTGATATACATGTTATTTTTTACTATTTGGTGAGATGGATATGTTTTGAATGTTGTATGAACTAAATTAAAACCAATAATGGAAGAAAAAAAGACATTTGCTTTGGTCGAATATGGAATAGCTTGAATTGACTATTATATCATTAAATTTCAATGAAATTTAATTAGGTTTGCCCCTAGTAAAATAGATAGCAATGTGATAACGTTAGCATGCCAATTAGGGAGTTAGCATTACTGCGTCATGATATGTGTTATTGGACTGTATGGCTCCGAGAGTTTGGTTCCAGTGTAAGACATTTGATTTGTGTTATGAACTGCATGGCTTCGAAAGCTTAGTTCCAATATGAATGTATATATAAAGAAATGGACCGTATGGTTCCGAGAACCCAGTCTTGTATTTTAAAATCGCACATATCCAGCTCATTGATGCAATTCTTTTGAATTTTACTTTGGGGCAATTACAAAAATAGATAAATGCATGATTAATGATTAAATAACTTCAAATGAAAGTAATAATTGAATATACAATTTATTGATCATTGTATAACTAGATATGAATTATTATAATAGATACATGCTTGTATTTCATAAATTGATTTTAAATGCCTATTTCTGCTTAGAAATAAAAGAAGATATTTATATTTGAAAAATATTATATGTTATATATGTTATGGTGGAATGAATTAAATTGAATTAGAAATAAAATTGTTTGAACACCACTAAACCTAGAGCTTAGCTTGTGGATTTTCTTTCCATGCGTAGGTTTTAAAGAGAATTAGAAGAAAGCATGATGGATCAACTACAAGACAAGAGTCACATAGAGGATCTCGGAAGACTTAGAGGTGGTTGTACTACAAAATGTTTTTTTTTTGTTTTTGGTTATGACATGTACACATAAAGAAGTAAGGATTACTAATTTTATTGTGAATTATAAATGAAAGTTATATATGAAATTTAGTTTAGATGAGTGGAAATGTATTGGAGGATGGGTAAATTTTTTTAGAGATGGATAGTTGAGTAGCATGCATGAGAAGTGTATTGAAGTTTCTGCAAGAGGTTTTAAGTAAATATAGAGGACATCCTATCAAAATTTTTATAAAGTGAATAGTAATTACTAGAATAATGAGGTTTTAAATAGAAAATGTTGTAGTTCAAAGTATTAGGTATTTAAGAATATGGTAACACTCAGTATGTCGATTCCATTATCAGGTATGGGGTGTTACATTTAGTGGTATCAGAGTTCGGTTTAGGTGGTTTTGAGTCTATGATTAAGTAAATAAAGGAAAAGTGAATTGTGTACATGCCAAATGAAGGATCATACGAGAATATGATGTGACTCTAATATTGATCCACCCTTTCTGTCTGTTATAGACTGAAGAGTGGAGCTAGGCCCTTTGGGAGCCGCTGAGGGAGAGAAGGAAAGTCATGCCTTAGCTAGTGATATAGATAGGGGCATGGCGGGGCAGTCAGCATAGGTCGTACCACCACCTGTCTGTCAACCAGTTCCTAACCTGGCAGAGGTTTTTCAAACTATAGTTCCTAACCCGGTAGAGGTTTTTCAAACTATAGTGGACTATTTAAAACAACAGATGGTTACCGCACTTCTTGTACAGCCACAACCACCTCTTCCACTATAGAAGCTTACATTGGAGAAAGCCAAGAGGTTGGCAGCAAAGGATTTTCTAAGGGAGTCATCAGTTACTGCTCCAGATACTGAGTTTTGGCTAATTAGGATAAAGAGAATTTTTGATCTTCTCCATTGCACACTGGAAGAGAGATTGGAGTGTGTGAATAGTCTTCTTCAGGGACCAGCATATTAGTGGTGGGAGTCCATTAAAAGGCTTGTTCCACCACAAGATCTTACTTGGAATTACTTTTTGTTCCAATTTGCAGATAAATATATAGGGGAGGCTTATAAGGATGAGATGAGGGATGCATTCCTTCATTTGAAATAGAGGTGTAGGACAATATCAGAATATGAGAAAGAGTTTGATAGATTGAGTATGTATGCAAAGATATTAATTCCTACGGGGGCAGATAAGTGTAAGAGATTCGAAACAGGCCTCCACAATGACATTAAGAAACTCCTTGTTACACTGCATATTAGGGATTATGGAGAGATGGTAAAAGTAACTTTGAGGATTGAAAATGTTAATATTGATGAACATAAATGCAGAAATACGGGACAACAGATGAGGAGTCAGGGACAATCTAGTTCATCCTTCTCAGCTAGTAAGAAGCAAAAGGGTTCAGGGTCTTAGGCTCCAGCACAAACGCAGACATCCTACTGCCAATCAGGCCAAAGTCAGAGATCAATGGTTAGGGCAGCACAACTGACCCACTTATAGCTAGTGCACCAGGTGGGTCAGGATGTGGGGTAGTTATCCCATGTGAGCATTGTGAGAAGCAACACGACAAACAATGTCAGAAGATGATGGGAGCATTCCTACGATGTAGATCTATGGAGGATTTTCAGAGAGATTGCCTTGGTAGATGGTATCAAACAGTTAGTCAATCAGAGAGACCAGTTCCTATATCACCAAGGTGCAAAGGTAGAAGCACGAGAGCTAGTTCTAGTGCTAGTGGTCAGAGGGTCCCATCAAAGATAGTTGAATGAACCTATTACTCGTACTCCAGCTCGTATATATGCTATGCGGGCCTGTGATAACTAGGATTCCTCAGATGTAATTGTAGGTACTTTTACTATCTTTGACATTTCATAGACTCAGGATCTACACATTCTTATATATGTATGTCATTGCCTGAAAATATGGGGTTACTTATTGACACTCTTGAACATGACATTCTAATTACAAATCCTTTGGTCATAATGTGGTGATAAATAGGGTTTACAATATTTTTTTGTTAAGAATACAAGGTTATGAATTTCCTGATGATTTGGTTGAACTATCTTTCTGTGAATTTGATGTGATCCTTAGTATAGACTGGTTATTTATACATCACGTAGTGATGTGATCACAGTTATTGGGGAAAAGTTAAATTTTCTCTCAGATGTTATATCAACGATAATAGCAAAAGGGCTTATTAGAAAGGGGTGTGTAGCCTATTTAGCTTATTTTCTTAAAGCTAGAAAGGATGATCCTAAAATTCAAGATATATCAACTGTATATGACTTCCAGGATGTATTTCCTGAGGAGTTGCCAGGGTTACCACCAGAAAGAGAAGTTGAATTTTCTATTGATGAGATACCTGGTATAGCACCAGTATCCATTGCACCATATCTGACACCCACAGAACTTAAGGAATTGAAAATCCAACTACAAGAACTTCTTGAGAAGGGTTTATACGCCCTAATGTGTCTCCTTAGGGTGCACCTGTGTTATATGTCAAGAAGAAAGATGAGTCTCTTAGACTATGTGTGGATTACAGACAATTGAATAAAATGAATGTGAAGAATAATTATCCACTGCTTAGAATATATGACCTTTTTTATCAGCTTAAAGGTGCAGGTATTTTCTCTAAGATTGATATGAAATCAGGATATTACCAGTTGAGAGAAAAGGAAGCAGATGTCCCGAAGACAACTTTTAGAACGAGATATAGGCATTATGAATTTTTAGTGATGCCTTTTGGACTTACAAATGCTCCAGCAGCCTTTATGGATCTTATGAATTGCATTTTTTGTCACTTGGATCAATTTGTGGTAGTCTTCATTGATAATATCTTGGTTTATTCTAAGAACTGAGGAGAGTATAATGAGCATCTAAGAATTATTTTGCAGACTTTGAGGTATAAATGACTTTATGCCAAGTTCAATAAATGTGAATTTTGGCTTGATGAAGTTTCTTGCCTTGGTCATGTCATATCAACAGATGGGATTAGAGTTAATCCTAAAAAGATAAAAGTCATTCTAGAATGGAAGCCACCTAGGAATGCTACAGAGACTAGAAGTTTCTTAAGCTTGGCAGGATACTATAGAAGATTTATTAAGGGATTCTTCATAATTGCAGCACCTTTTACCAAGTTACTTCAAAAGAATGCAAAATTTGTATGAAGTGATAAATGTTAGGAAAGCTTTGAAAAGATAAAGGTCATATTGACCAAAGTACTTGTTCTTACACAATTTGTACATGGTAAAGACTTCGTGATCTATAGTAATGCCTTACATAATGAGCTTAGATGTATACTAATACAAGAGAGAAAGGTAGTTGCTTATGTTTCTAGGCAACTTAAGCCTCATAAAAGGAACTACCCGAGGCATGATTTAGAGATAGCATCCATAGTCTTTACTTTGAAGATTTGAAGGCATCACTTATATGGAGAGCAATGTTATATTTACATAGATCACAAAAGTCTTAAATATTTGCCTACACAGAAAGAGTTAAACTTAAGACAAAGAAGATGGATAAAGATGATTAAAGATTATGATTGCATCATTGACTATCATCCAGGAAAAGCAAACATTGTAGTTGATGCTCTTAGTAGGAATTCATTATTAGCTTTAAGAGCAATGAATGCTAGATTATCTGTAGCTAATGATGAATCCATTATAACGGAGTTGAGGTTGAAACCAAACTTGTTAAAACAAGTTAAAAACGCATAGAAGCAAGATGAAAAGCTAGTTATCATTCTTAAACAAATTCAAGAGGGGAAGGATAGTGAATATGCAATCAAAGAGGATGGCTACTTGTATTACAAAGATAAAATATGTGTCCCTAATGATGAAGAGCTGAAAAAGAACATCATAAAGGAAGCTTATAACAGTTCATATGTTGTGCATCCAGAAAGTACTAAAATGTACTAAGATTTGAAGACACGTTATTGATGGTCAAGTATGAACAGAGAAATTGCAGATTATGTTACTAAGTGTCTTACATGTCAACAAGAAAAAGCAGAACATCAAGTTTTATCGGGTTTGCTTAAATCAATATCAATACTTGAATGGAAATAGGATCAAATCACGATGGATTTTATGGTTGGTTTGCCTCAAACTAGGAAAAAGCATAATGTCGTATGGATGATTGTAGATAGATTGACCAAGTCAGCTCACTTCTTATCTGTCAGAACTGACTACCAACTCTCAAAGTATACATAATTATACGTCAGTAAGATAATGGTTGCATAGAGTACCATCTTCCATCATATCAGATCGAGATCCAAGATTCACCTCAAGATTTTGGAAGAAATTATATGAGGCCTTAGGTACTAAGCTAAATTTTAGTACACCTTTTCATCCTCTAAAAAATGTAAAATCAGAAAGAGTGATTAAGGTGCTAGAAGATATGCTTAGGAGTTGTGTTATCCATTTTAAAAGAAGATGAGATGAACATCTTCCATTGATTGAATTTGCATACAATAATAACTATCAAGCAAGCATATAGATGGCACCGTATGAGGATTTTTATGGTAAAAAGTGCATAACACCCTTATGTTGGACATAACTCATTGAAAGTAAGATCATGAGTCCAAAATTGATAAAGGAAACCAAGGATAAGGTGAAAATTATGAAGGAAAGGTTGAAAGCTGCTTCTGATCGCCAAAAATCATATGCAGATTTGAAGAGAAATGACATTGAATATGTTGTGGGTGACAAGGTTTTCCTGAAAGCTTCACCATAGAAGAAAGTGTTTCGATTTGGTAGTAAGAAGGGTAAGTTAAGCCTTAGATTTATTGGTCCATTTGAGATCATTGAGCTTGTGAGACCAGTAGCCTACAAACTAGCATTGCCACAAAATATAGAAAAGATTCATAATGTCTTCCATGTGTCTATGTGAAGGAAATATCTGTCTGATCCATCACACATTATAAAACTGAAAGATATTGAAATACAACTAGATCTAACTTATGAAGAGAAGCTACTGAAAATTCAAGCAAGAGACACAAAACAACTAAGACTGTTCCACTAGTGAAAGCACTATGGATGAATCACAAGGTCGAGGAAGCTACTTGGGAACCAGAAGAAACAATGGGAAAGTCCTATCCTCAGTTATTTGACACAGGTAAATTTCAAGGATGAATTTTTATTTTAGAGGAGAAGAATTGTAACAATCTAAAAATCTCGATTTTATGAATATTACCTTTTAGGTCATGAATAGTATATCCTGAGGTGAATAGTGACACCCAAGCTCCAAACTGTATTTTATTTTATTTGACATCGGATAATATTATTCAAGGATAGCCCGAGGATCAAATTAGAGCTTAAAACGAGTTCGTTTTGAGGGGTTTGATCAATAGTTGACTAGTGGTCAAAGTTTGACCCGAGAAAGGGTGAAAGTCAAACCCAAAAATATTAATGGAAATAAATGATTTTAATTAAGTTCTTTATGTGGGGTTGATATTTTTCTTATGGGTATATTTTATTGAGAAGAAGAAAGAATGAATTAAAAGCTAAAGTTAATTTTATAGCTTTACACCAAAAAAGGGAAAAAAATTACTAAGGGACCATATGAAATAAATGGCCACCTAACACTCTCTTCTTGACCAAAGATAGCTGAGAACAAGCCTCCTCCTTTCTTCTCCATTTTTCTTTCATTTTCTTTTATTTTTAAGCCAACTTTCTTTATTTTTAACCCTCAAATCACCTATTAAACACTAAATCATCAACCTATGGTCCCTAAACTCACCATATCAACAAAAAATTAGTAAAAGATGAAGAAAAAGTATATGGTTGTTCTTATAGTACTTGAAAATTTAAAAGGTAAGTTAACGAAGTTTTGATTATTTTTAGTACATGATTTGGTGTAGTTTTATGCATTGATGAATAAAATGCATGAAATTGAATGTTTATGCAATATTATGAAGGTAAAGAAGAGGAATTGCATGAAAGAGACAGAGATAAAGAGAAGGAATAAGGAATTGATGGTGAAATTAAAGTTGATGGAAGCATGATTTGAAGAATTGGACATAAATTTGGTATGTGTTATTACAATTATGTTTTTCCCTAAAAATTGTGTATTAGGTAATTTATGATTGTTGAGATAAATTGGGGGTTTATGAAATTGTTGTTAAAAATATTTAATCAGATTGTAAATGAAGTAGTATATATGATTAATTTGGATTTTGGACTTATAATTTGTATTTTCCCCAATTTGCATACATTATGTTTGAATTGAAAAACTTGACATACATGTTATTTTTGACTATTTGGTGATATGAATATGTCTTGAATGTTGTATGAACTAAATTAAAACCAATAACGGAAGAAAAAAAATGACATTAACAAGTGACAATTGCTTTGGTCGAATGTGGAATAACTTGAATTGGATATTATGTTTATCATTAAATTTTAATGGAATTTAATTAGATTTCCCCTAGTAAAATAGATAGGAATTGGAGGAATGTGATAAGGTTGCATGCCAATTAGGGAGTTAGCAGTACTACGTCATGATATGTGTTATTGGATTGTATTGCTCCGAGAGCTTGGTTCTAGTGTAAGATATTTGATTTGTATTATGTACTGCGTGGTTCTGAGAGCTCAGTTCCAATATGAATGTATATATATAAAAAGGATCGTATGATTCTGAGAACCCGGTCTTGTATTTTAAAATCCTACTTATCCGGCTCGGTGATGTAATTCCGTTGGATTTTGCTTTGGGGCAATTAAAGAAAATAGATAAATGCATTATTAATGATTAAAGAACTTCAAATGAAAGTAGTAATTGAATGTACAATTTATTAATCACTGTATAGTTAGATATGAATTATTATAATAGATAATGCTTGTATTTCGTAAATTAATTTTAAATGCCTATTTATGCTTAGAAATAAGTGAAGATAATTATATTTGAAAAATATTACATGTTATGCATGTTAAGGTGGAATGAATTAAATTGAATGAGAAATTGAATTATTTGAACACCACTAAGTTTATAGCTTAGCTTGTGGATTTTCTTTTCGCACGTAGGTTTTGAAGAGAATTAAAATAAAGCTATGGTGGATCTACTATAAGACAAGAGTCACATAGAGGATCTCGGAAGACTTGGAGGTGTATGTACTACAAAATGTTATTTTTGTTTTTGGTTATGGCATGTAAGTATAAAGAAGTGAAGGATTACATAATTTTATTGTGAATTATATATGAAACTTATGTGTGAAATTTGGTTTAGATGAGTGGAAATGTATTGGAGGATGGGTAAATTATTTTGGAGATAAATAGTTGAGTAGCATGCATGAGAAGTGTATTGAATTTTGTACAAGAAGTTTTAAGTAAATATAGAGGAAACTCTGTCAAAATTTTTATAAATTGAATAGTAATTGCTAGATAATGAGGTTTTAAATAGAAAATGTTGTAGTTTAAAGTATTAGGTATTTAAGAATATGGCAACACTTGGTATACCGATTCCATTATCAGGTATGGTATTTACAAGATTCTTCTTAATGGCTAAAAATGTAAACCTATGAGAAATATTTTCAAATAGTCCCTTTTTTCTTACAAAAGTTATAGGTAACAAAAAAAAAGTATCCAAATTAAACGAAGAATGAGAACCTCAAGATAAGATATTAGTTTCTTTGAATAGTAAGGCAACATACATCCATTTTTTGTGCATTAGACAGAAATAAACTTAATAGGGTGTCTATGTCTCAAAAAATTTGGCATACTTTACAAGGTATACATAAGGTTAATCAATTAAGTAAAAGAGAGCAAAGTAAGCATGTTAACACATCAATATGAATTGTTTTACATAAAGCATAATGAAAGCATCATATATACTAGATTTATTGATATTATTAATGCTCTCAAAAGCCTTGGATAAATCTATACTAATCTTGATATGATAAAAAAGTTGCTTATGTCGCTTTTAAAGATATGAGAAGCTAAAGCAATAGTCATATAAAAAGTTAAGGATTTAATAACACTACCATTTGAAGAACTTATTGAATCTTTTCTTATGTACAAAATAAGGCTCTAAGAACAAAAAACGAAGATATGGCACTTCTAAAGAAAAATAATTTAGCATTTAAAGTCTCAAATGAAGAATCAATAAAAGAGGAAGAGGCATCAACTAGTGAAAAAAATGAAGAATAAATTGGTTTAATCTCTATAAAAATCAAAAAGTTCATGAAGAAGAAAAATTCCAAAATAAAAGACTTCAAAGAAGGTAAAAGTGATTTAGAACATAAATCTTTGAACATGATTTGCTTTTAATATAGAAAAGTCAGCCACATAAAGTCATATTGTCTTCTACTTAAAGATAATAAGAAGTATGAAAGAAAATATAAAAAAGGACAAGAAGAAAGCACTTAAATCATCAACTTGGGATGACACAAGTAAATTAAAAAAATGAGCATTCATAAGAAGAGATAACTCATATATACTTTACCTTTATGTATAATGATGAGGTAATATCCATCCCTCATTTATGTTAATATTGATTTGATATATGATGAATTAGTCCAAAGTTTAAAAATCATAAGTAAGAAAAGGAAGAAATTATCTTCCAAACTTAAAGAGGTTTAAAAGAATCTAAATGCATGTATGAGTGAGAATAAAAAATAAAGAGAAAATTGCATAGTTTTAAGACTTATAAGAGTGTAAACACTATGGATAATCATGACTTAGAAGTGATAAAGTATGAGAATAAAGTATTAAAAAAGGAAATTAGCGCCCTAAGGACTTATTGTCCAAGTTTACTAAAGGGGTGAAAAACTAGAAAACATGCTAGAAGCTTAAAAGAATTCTAACGATAGGCACGAAATAGGATATAATCATAGAAGTGAAGGCAATTTTAAAATCACCTTTATCTAAGAAAAAATATTTAAATAGTAAAGAACCACTACTTAATGTGACAAATGAGTATGGAGCATTTACATTTAAGCATATATTTACACATTCCATATCCACTAAGACTAATCTTAAAAGCAAGCATCATGTTTTCATATATAGCTCACAATGTAGGTTTAGAGTTCAATACTATCAAAAGAAGAATAGACACAACTTATATGATAACATGTAAACACACTCACACTTTTTTGGCCTCAAGGAAGCATACATCAAGCTTTCATTCATATCATACATATAATTATGGTAGCCTATTTCACTACTCTAAGGAATCATTTAACACCTTTAGTGTCTAAACGAAGTTTTCTCATTATGTATACACATATAGTAATGCATTTATACATCAACATCGTTCATATAATATGGAATGTCATTTTTGTGGTAAGCATGGATATGTTGATAGATTTTGTTTTATTAAAAAAAAGGCTAGTAAGCAAACCCTTGAAGGTGTAGGTTGGAAAGAAGGATCCTAACAATCAAGGGACCAAGATCACTTGGGTTCCTAAAACACATTCATTGGCTTATTTTATAAGTTTTTAAAAGAACACACAATAAGAAGTAGAAATGGTATTCATTGAATTGAGTATTATTTTTGAAGAATTTATGATTGTTATCTTGAAAAATCTAACTCTCTTATATCAAATAAAGTCTTAAAAATGTTTAAATAGAATATGAAAAATTTTATCCTTAAAATGAATAAGAATAGTCATCAAACATTCTTTAAAAGAGTCATTTATTAAACCAAATTAGGGAGATGTGAAGGATGAGATGTTTTCGATAGAATGAAAATTAAAAAAGAATTTCCATTAAAATCATATCATAAGTAATGTTCAATAAGAGGTAATTATTAGTTCATACTTTAGAAATTTGTCAGATATTGCTCTTGCTTTACAACTTGAGTATACATTCTTAGTGATGAACATTTGGGTTTACACCATGAATAAAAGAAAAACTAATTGTTTTTTGGTATATTATGGAAATAAACTTAGATATTATGTACAAATAGGGAAATTGAGTTAAAATTTATTGATATACTAAACTAAATGGGATGTAGTTTCCTCAAACCAGTGAATGATATTATTATGAGAGGGTTGGACATGATTCTATGTGTTTAAAGTCTCCTTCAATGATTATAATAGTTTTTAATTAATATTCCCATAATTTATTTAGTGTTTGGATGTTTTAATTTAAATTTCAAATGTTATTTCTTAAGTTATCTGATCAACTAGTTGACTAATATCTCAATATGGTTGATCAATATCCTTAAAATTCATCCCCTTTTTAGTTTTCAGTAAGTTTGTTGATTACTTGGTTACTACTCTAAACACCCACTTAGACACATTGGTTAACAAATGTCTTTTCTTGGTTGACCAATGTCACTTCACGCAAGTAGTAATTTCTTTTTAATAAGTTTGTACGAAGTTTAGTTGCTTCTTTGACTGACCAATGTCACCTTTTCTTCAATAAAATTTCTTCCTTTGAGTTTAGGAGAAGTTTGGTTGTATGAATGGTCATCCAATATAGGGCAATGGTTGACTAATGTCTCTTTTATGGAAGATAATTAAGTTACACGAATTTGTGGTGCATTTGGTCGACATGAAGGGTCAACCACAACCTTTAACTGGTTGAATAATGTCTTTGAGTGGTCGACTAGTATACACAATTTAAAGCCCCCTTCCGTTGCCCTTCTTCCATTTTCTGTTATTCTTGTTTAAGCTTCCGTAAAAACCTTAGATAACTCATTTGTCTATTTGAAAAATATCTTATCCCATTGCAACTATCTACCCTTTTTATTTTTTCCCCTTCTTTTTGTTAAAGATCATTAATATTGGCATTCTCTTTGGATAAACCCCTAACCTTAGGATTGCTTATTAATATTTATGTCTTTGAAATCTTTTCCATAAATTATATGATTCATTAAAAAAATTTTAAGATCAAATGTGATTGAATCATATTTTTCACTGTAGAATTTTAAATTTGAATACTTTATTCTATCTTTATTTTTAAAGTTTTAAGGCTTTCAAAATTATATATTTTTTAATTTAATTGTTGGACATTAAAATTATGCTTATATTTTCTTTTACAATTGCCATTGTTGCTATAATTGAATCTTTCAACATAGGCATAATATCAAAATTAGGGATTTTTTAAAGTTAGGCATAATTAGGGATATTTCTTTTAAAATTGAGTAATTACTTTGACTCTTTAAATATTGAGTGGACTTCTTTCTTGAACAAGTTTTACCAATCTCATTCAAATACATTTTGATCTTTTAACTAACTTAGCTTGAAGTATGACAATTTGCAATATGCATTTATATCTAACTTAACTTAGATTTAAGGAGAGTGATTGTTTTCTTGTTTTTATATTTCTTACACTTTATATAATATGCTTGAGTAAATTTATATTATCTATATATATGGATATTTATTTGATATTGAATATCTCTTTTGTTCTTGATATTGTATTATGTTTTATGCATGAAGTTAAGGGGAGCTAATCACTATCTTGATAGTTATTTATATGCTTAATTTTATTATTGTTCTCTAATATTACACGTGTTTTGTCATCATAAAAAAGGGAGAAATTGATGAGCTAAGGGGGGCTTCAATTGATATTTTGACGATAACAAAATGTAATTACTGCTAAGCAGTTTATTATTTTGATGAAAAACATATAAGAACAAAATGAAGTCATAAACCCGAGAAGATAACTTATGAAATTGATAAAGAAAAGTTAAAGTTTGCAACCATCAAAATGAAGATTAAACCAAGTATAAAAGAAGATTAAGGCTTATCAAGGTCATTATTTAGTTTTTAACATTTATTATAATCAAATTTAATCACTTTGATATTTTAAAATGTTCACCACATATAAACTTTTCATTTTACTTTGTTGGATAAGTTTTTCAATATATCAAGAGGTATTAAAGCATTTGGTTTTAATATAAAAGCCTCTTGATCTTTCAAACAAACTTTAGAGAATATTTTGGGAACTGTTTAAGTCATAATTGCATTAAACAAATTAAATTTGAGTATTTTAAGTTGTTAAAATCATTTTTTAAAGGTGATTGGTCAACCTATATGAGTTAGTGGTTGACCAATATAACTTAAAGTTATTAAATTTAATATGATGTGAGTTTGTTGTAACATTAATTGATGTATTAGCATATTAATGTGTCATATTGGTCGACCAATATGCTTACTGGTCGACCAATATCTCAACAATTAGTAAATCTAGTGCGTATGTTATATTGATTGTCTAATATAACAAATAGCTATTGTAATAGTTAGTTTTTAACTTCAACAGCCATTAAAGATCTTAAAACATTATAAATAACTATTTTTTTGTTAGTTGTAGCATGAAAAAGATTTTAAATGCATTTTAAACATATTTGATAGGTCCCAATCAAAGCTAGAAATTTAGAAAGTAATATTCTACTTTTGGTAAGAATAAACCAATAAGTTGTTGTTGAAATATTGCTTGTTTTTATTCATGAACGAGCAATGATTTATATACAGCAGAAAACTAACAACTTCCCTACTTCTTAGGAAAAATGATAAGGTAGGATATTGAAAATAAAAACAGATGCTGAAAATCAAATAAGAACTACATTCCTATTTTTAAGCAAGCAACCAGTAACTATGATCTTCTTCCCACATTCTCACACGCATACAAACTAATTATTAGTCAAAATACTTCTATGGGACCTTCTTGGCTTATCAATACCTCCTCCTCCGACAGTAACCTTGTCCTCAAGGATGAGGTTGAGGAAATTATCCTATGAGTGCATGGAATAAAATCTCCGGTTGTCATGTCGTTGAATTGTTTTGCCCCTCCGTATCTAAGCCTTCATCACCGCATTCTAGTACCAGGACTTGAGGTCACTTGCAATGATGTCCTGGGGTAAATTTCTCATCGCAATTAAAGGATAATCCCTGGGTCTTTCGCTTCTGCATTTCGTCCCAAGTAAGCCGCTTCGTAGGTGATGCGGGGTTGAACTTTGTTGAAGGTGATGATTCTGCTGTGAATCGGCTAACAGGGTGTAGAAGTTGGTGTTGATGATTCAGCTGCTCATCCCGCATCCGAGTAAGGCTAATGGCATCTTTTAGAGATTTTGGTTTGAACATCCTAATGTCATCAACAATGTCAGGCTTTAGGCCTCCCATGAACGTGCCCACCAAAGCCTTTTGTGTCCATCATTGCACTCTATTACCTAACCTCTCAAACTCCCTTTGATAGTCCTGTAATGAGCCGATTTTCCTAATTTTGGACAAGGCTTCATCGAAGTTCTCACAGTCAGTAGGACCAAAGCATGCCCAGAGTTCATCATGGAAAATCTCCTATGTTACCATCTTGTTTTCTTCCTTATAAGACCTCTGCAACCATTGCCACCATTGATTTGCTTCCCCTTCGGGCCACTCTCTGTGATTCTGCGGTCCCTTGATACTCAAAAAATTGTCCCACTTTCGTGAACCATTCTGTAGGATCATCACCTGAAAATCAAGGAAATTCTAGCTTAGCTAATTTAGAAGAGAACCATGATCGGTTACCTTCATGTTGGCTGCGGAAATCATCTTTGAGCGGTGGTGGTACAGCAGGAGATTCCTGAGTGTTGCTTGAAGACGTTGCGGTGGGGTTGGCGGTAAGTAATGTTGTCATCATATTGATTGCATCTTCCAAGTGATGCAACTTATCGTTAACACCCTTCTCCATGGTACGTAGGCTATTTTGGAACCCTCCTAAGTCCATTTCTAAGTTTTCAATTCTTTCTTTGTTTGTCGCCATGAGGGATAACTCTGATACTAATAATAGGTCCCAATCAAAGCTAGAAATTTAGAAAGTAATATTCTGCTTTTGGTGAGAATAAACCAGTAAGTTATTGAAATATTGCTTGTTTTTATTCATGAATGAGCAATGATTTATATACAGCAGAAACCTAACAACTTCCCTACTTCTCAGCATAAATGATAAGGTAGGATATTGAAAATAAAAATAGATGCTGAAAATCAAATAAGAACTACATTCCTATTTTTAAGCTAGCAACCGATAGCCATGATCTTCTTCTCACGTTCTCACACATGCACAAACTGATTATTAGTCAAAATACTTCTATGGGACCTTTCTGGCTTATCCATATTTCTAAGTGCTTTTTAATTATTTGAACATCATTATTTCACATTTTTGTGAGTGAGCCCTTTTTGGAATTATTAAGTGAAAAAGTAAGGTATTTTGAGTTTTAAAATTTAGATGGGGCATTATGTTATTATACTTGAAGGTGATCCAACTGAGATTGTAGTTTCTCTTTACTTTAGAAGAAGATTGTAAACGAGTTCATTTTTACCGAAAAAGATTGTACAAAGGTTATTTTTCACCTTAAAAGAAGAATTATAGTAAAATTATAAACAAGGTCTTAGGAGTATATATAGGTAAGAGTTATTTATCGAACCACTATAAATTGGTTTGTATTCTTTTTTTCATATCATTTTAAATTATTATTTAATTGTTTGGTTAATTTATATTAAATAATCATTTTGTTCATATATATATATATTATAAAATATCTTGAATTTTATAAACATTCAATCCACCGTCCCTTTTAAGTGCATTGTAATCCTATTTGGATATGGAAATTAGCAATGATTTATAAGTTTCGTACTTATACATTTTGAAGTTTTGAATTAAGATATCAGCATATTAACTATTATTATTTTTCCAACATCACTAACATATTTCTACCCCTAAATCTCAGATGTTAGATGTTTAGTTTTGAAATTAAGATGCGTATGTAGATACGTTATTTTCTCATCGATTATGCATAAGAATACATATAAATGTGACAGAATGGTGTGTCAAGTTCTTATTTTCTACATCAAATAAGCACACGGAAAACCAGTATTGATGCTTATTTACGCATGAATTGAAGTTGATGACTTACCTCTTTTTGGAATCCAAGAATTGCGAAAATTCATAAAGATAATTAATTATTCAATACTATAAATTATAATATCATAAAAATTCTAGAAATCTACATCCTTTTCCTTTTGGCGGCAGAGATACCCAGAACCCTCTAGACTCCATTAACATTTCACGACACTTCCGCTTCCATAAAACCAAACCAACCCTTTCATTAGCATTTCCGTTAACCTCGTAGAAAGGAGCACAACACCAAAGTAAGTGCTGACGAAGATGTTCTTCTTCTTCGTAGGGGGAGTGGATCAACAGGTAAGCCGAGTCCTGAAATCTGGGGTCTCCAGGTGCATAAACTGCGGTTCCATGGCTGATCTAGTCGAGTACGATAAGGTTGTCAAAGCCTTCTTCATTCCTGTCTGGAAACGCCCTGCCAAAGAACCCGCTTTGTACTGTAACAATTGCAACTTCCTATTCCCTGAGTCCATGTCTCTCCCACCTCCGCCCTCGGAGGTCTCCGATAGCTTGCGGTGTCGTTTCTGTGATCGTCTTGTTGAGCCGGAGTTTAGGTTCTGTCCCTTTTGTGGGTCTTCTCTGTAGATGAGTGGTTTCGGCGTTTTCGTCCTTGATTTGTAATATAAAGTTATCATCTTTATGCAGTGAAAACCTGATGGCATTAACTATTTAATCTGGGGCCGTTTATAATCCGCACAAAGAGAACTATTTGTTGTAGAATTTGACTTACCTTCTCTGCTTGTGATCAAGTAATGGATTTCGATTGACAACAAAAATTTCTTCACCAGTTCTAATTCGAATTGAAACGATTGTAGTACGGAATATCGATAATATCGAAAAGAAGATGTAGAGAAAAATATCTGTTGTTAGAAATCCGGGGATCTCATTCAATATGATACAGAGATTTACAAGCAAAAATCCTCTGTACGGTTGGAAGGAAAAAAGAAACTTGAAACGGGTTCACTGTACACAGAAGAATAAGGAAGTGCACAGTTTCTATCAATAAATCAGAGAAAGGATTGCGTGCAAAGGCAACATTTGTCTCTCCCTCTAATCAATCGACTTATTCTGTTGGGTGATTGACTTCAATATCAGGTCTCCACCTGCTGCTGATCATCTGACCGGCTTGTCTTCTGAAGTTGAGGATTATATCCAGAAAAGCATTCAGAGAGTTTTATGATGATTCAGCGAAGGGCAAATGCTTTTTTCCTTGTTCTACAGCATCTCTCCATAGCCTGTATCTTACTCCTAACTTATCGTAAGAAACTGGCAAATTCCATATATTAGCACCATTAATCATCCGCTCTTGCTGCCCAACAACAAGCCTCAAGTCTTCATCAAGTACCTGCTCACGTCCAATTCAGAAGCGTTTAAAAAGATGTGTGAAATTAGGATACTAAAACTGTAAAATCACAGGAAAACAATGAGATTTCATCCCTAAACAGTCACAAATTCGTAACAGGCCCCCTACTTTTCAGTCATGATCATAGTCAGACTCAGTGCCTTGACTTGTGAATAAAGAAAGTGAGGGGAAATGGAGAAAGAACGTGATGAACCCAAAACATTCATTACCTGCTTAGCAAAATGTCTCCACAAATATTGCATGAAAGGAATATGCTTCAACATGGGTGCAAAATCCAAGGACATTCTGTACAATAACCGGGTTTTGTCCCTTGATGAAGGCAAGCATACATGAAGCTGGTGAAGATGGGTTGAACATTGCCTTGTACTTTGCCCCTCTAGTTTTCCAGGCTTTGAAATACCAATGGTTGATAAAACCATACACGGTGGTCGAAATTCCATGTCTATCGGGTAAGGATCCCAGTATCCTTGGAGACCGGACGTAGGTGTTAAAAATTTCACCAGGCTGAGGATATGATCATAAATATGAAATATGCATTATACTTACTGCCAAGTCACAGAAAAGGAGAATACTAGAGGTTGATAAACAGCCAAGAAAGGAAGATAAACATATGGATAAAATGTCACAAACACATTGTGATCCTCACTCAGTAGAGGAGTAGAATTTACTAAATTTCCCTCGCTGTATAAAAGCATGCAATTTCCTTCTAACTTCTCTATTTTTGACACAAATTCTTTTCTTTTATGACGGTCCATCCGAATCTTCTTCCTTTACTAAACAATATGCATCTCCATAGGTATAAATTATTAGTCTCTAAGTGTAAATTCGTGGCCAAAAAAATCAAAAGTACTATCCCTTTTCTCCTGGAATTTCTACTAATTCAACAAGGAACATACTCAAATACATATATGCAGAAACTAACCTGGGAACATTCCATCCCTTTGCAAAGGTAGACGTATGAGTAAAAGGAGCATGAGCAAGATCTAGAAGATTATCAAGTAGCAGCCCATGTTCCACTGGAAGCTCCATGACAATCTACCATATGCATCATACAAAGTTTGGGATATCAAGATTACTACTAAATCAAGCTGCAATGCTATTAAAACCAGCTTTACTGCACAAAACATGAAAAGGTTGAAATTAGCATTGAATTTCTACCTCTGCGTGAATTTGAAAACCAGTGGGAGGTAGTAATGAAGGTAGATTTGGCGCCGGAGGCTCGTCACCAGGCCAGATCCAAATCATCCCTTCTTGTTCAAAACATGGCAGTGAATTTAACTTCACATTAAGTAACCGTGTAGATGGCATCTTCTCACAAGTTCCATCTCTAGTGTACTCCCACCCTGACATTTATTCAACAAATTTTAGAATTACTAAGCATGCTAAATTATCACCGTCAAAGACAGGAAGTATACAACAGTCTGAAAATCTCTCTCACCATGGTAAGGACATTGGATCCGCCCCTCATTCACTGAACCAAGGTGAAGTGGACATGCTCTATGTGCACATGTGTTCTGCACACATCCTGGTTTCCCATCTTTCCCACGGAAGATAACCCATGGTTCCTCAAAACACTCGATTGGAATCTAAACAAAGTTAAGCTAAAGGCACTCAGATGAAGAAATCAACAATAGATACAGAATTTTGAACTCACACATCTATAGGGGCAACTAAATCTTCCCCTTTTCAGAAAATCAACAATGGATGCCATCAGAATTGCCATGGCAAAAAGGAAACAAAAAGTTGAAGTGTCATAACATCCAGTTAGGAAGAATTTCATTAAATGACTACTTATCTGACTGGCATCATGGGAAACAATGATACAATATATAAACAGCAGATTGAGTAGTCACAGAGCTTACCATGGTATCATCCTTGAGATCGATGGAGAAAGCAACAGGATACCAGAAATTCTTCAGGCGGGGATGGTAAGGTTGGACTGGACCAGATACATCTAAGTTTTTCTTGGGAGGTTTCATTTTCACGGTGTTCGAGGATTGAGTGGAAGGACTGGGAGAAGGGGATGCTTGGTCACAATCTGTTGAATTTCTGTCTTGCAAGAGCCTATATTCCATGTAAGCAAGTTTATCTAAAGCTGTAGCAACCCTTGCTTCAGATTTATGAACCTGTTGTTTTTCATGTGTCAGATGTCACAAATCTAATGGAAATGCAGAGCAACAGAAGTAATGTAGTGATATGATTGAAATTCTTAAACAGTCGGATGAGCAACGCATATAATGACGACTTGTTTCATTAGATCAATGGCACTTCTACTTTGTAAAAATCATGCCACTGATCACTAATCATCTGTGCTTCAATAGGTTTAACCACAGCCAAAGCAATCATAACTCTATATAGATTTTCTGAAACCTGCATGTGAGCTTGAGCTAATTCTTCTTGCAGCCCGGCCAGATCCTTCTTCAAAGTGCCAATAGATTTGTACTCACGAGCTAAAGGATTCAGAACTTCCACAACCTGAAGCCATATTTTTTGGTGTGAGAACAACCTAATGAAGAAAACACGCTGATAAAGACTCACATTGGATTTAGAAATTCCCATCTTAAAATTTTCAAACCATACTCGAATTCATTCTAAAAAGGTTAAAGCTCGCAAGAAGATAAAATCATGTATACACATCATATCAATCTGATCTAAATGGGCGAATTCTAAACAATGATCAAGTAGTATGAAAGAACCTTATCATGAAGGAGCATGATGGTAAGAAGATCTTGTCGAGCTCGCCAGTCACAATATTGAATGTCATACCTGGCCACTTCAAGAGCTTGATTTATATCCAAGAACTTTCCTTTATACTGCAGCATTTTAAACCTAGGTTCCTCCACATCAAAGATTGTGCTCCATGCACTCTTCTTCTCCAATGTATCTCCTTCCTTGCTGAATACAGCGAATACCCTAATCCCTCCCCTTTCACCCTGAAACTCCAAAACACATCACCTAAGATAAGCTTACAACTTTTTCTGATTTAACTCCATAATGGATGCTGCTGGAACTAAGATTTTGTGATAAACGAGAAAAATGAGAACTTATACGTGGAGCACGGAGATAATAAATACAAGCATGTGTATGATTATTGGGACCATGATCCTAATCAGGACGAACCTAACAAATCAAACATCACAATGGAAACACTTTCTTCATATTGCTCAATACCAAGATAAATAATGCCGGAAAAGAAAACAGAAAGTCACATGCTTTAGGATTTGTTGTACTCGGAATCACATTGACGATTCAGTCAACTTAACCAGTCCTCCCTCTAACTCAGGAAGATGCCATTACAACTTCATCCCTTAGAAGTACCTAAAACATAATATCCTAAGAAGTAAGAACCTTATCACTTTCCATCAACTTTGACGTGTACCCAGAGTCCCATCAATCAACACAGTTCGAGGCTCTAGCCAGAATCCGGCATCCAACTAACTACCATAGCGAGAATCTCCAAAGAATAAAACAGCATGAAGTACCCAGATAGCTTTCAAGTTCCAAAATGCAAAATGAAAAAATAACAAAGAACTTACTTTTTTTCCATTAAGCTTTGATGATCTACACAGAGAAATGGGTAGAGAGAGAGCCGCAGCAATAGCTACGGTGTTCATGGCGGGCTGAATTGAACTAACCGATCTGTACATACGAAGAGAAGTTTTAAAGAAGACGCAAGTTTGGTGAGGGAGACATGTTTGTTGATAAGAGCTTGGCAATCTCTGCTGGCCTTCCATTGATTGCCACGTGGAATGGCTGTCTGACACGTGGAGAGATCAGTCTCCACATGTTGGAGAAGTATCTTGAGATTCTGGTTTGAAATGTGCGAACGAGTGTCCAGCTCAGATAGGCTTGATTTCTTTCCCTATCGCTTCGGACTTTTAACAGATTTTTTGTCCCTTTACTGCGTTTTCTATTTTCTTTTAAGGAAAGTTAATGGACTACATTAAATGACCACCAAAAGAAATCTCATCCTTACATCTATCTTTTTGATGGATGATTGATGGATTTTGGTGGGCTCCGGGCCTTTGTTCACGTATTAATTTCTTTAATTTATACCAAACATAGAGACGAAGTTCAGTGTTTTGTTAAAATCTTCCTATGTATTTACTAATGCAAATTTATCTGTCACAAATTCATCCCTTATGACAATTCTAATGCATCAATTTCAAGCATTGTTTTAAAGGTAAAAGGGATTTTGTGTTTGGAGGATGGCTGATCAGCCTGATTGACCAAATATTAGCTGTTTGACTTAGTCAAACAGCTATTGAAGTTGTTTGGTAAGCCAACCCAACCAGCCAAAAATGAATCAGCTGGTGTTACCCAGCGTTTG
>JAOQMR010000002.1:6499157-6517863 GCA_027563865.1 Erythroxylum pelleterianum | reverse complement strand
TGGGAGAGACAGAAATTCAGTGTCCCTGTCCTCCGGAGTCAGGGACAAAAAGGAGGGAGACGTCAACCAAACATATAAGGGGCAGGATTTTTTTGTCCCTGTCCACTGTCCCCGTTTTTGTCCCTGTCCACTGTCCCCACTCACGGGGACAGTAACCAAACGGGGGGTAAAGGCAGGATCACTCAATCTTTACATTTTATATTGTATTAAAATTCAAATATGCAATTTGAAATTTTGTTTTTTAAATAATAGACAATATAGATAGATTAATTGATAACATAATTTATTAAAATTTAAATTATTAGCATTTAAATGAATAAATCATATGTTTTATTATTGAACATCTGTTTTAACAACTTACAATCAATAACAAGAATCGTTTAAAATAGGATTATATTTTTGCTTTAAAAGTTTATTATTTTTCTTTGCTTTAAAAGTTTATTATTTTTCTTATTCTATTAAAATTAGAGTTTCAGCAACTTTTTTATATACACATAAGCAAGTATGATCTGCAAATGTTCAATTTTCAATTAAAAATTTGATAAGTTATTCTTAAAGTGATTATTAAATTTTAAATGTGATTCTTAAAATTATTCATTCTTTCCTTTTAAAACTCTAGCAATTCCAACCAAAGATTTCAAATATCTTAATATGAATGTCCATTAACATATATACAAATTAAGTACCTTAAAATAAAAGAAATTACACCTAAACCTAAATTACAATAACCCAAAATCTATGTAAGTTTTAGTAATTAGTTGACATTTCTTACGCCCATTCTACATCATATGGACATAAGTCCAAACGGGCAAATATTAAATTTATAAAACGTAAAAAACACATTATATGTAATTCAAAAACATAAAATTCATAATAATTTAGTTCAATTTGGGTGTCACAAAATATTTATAGTCGTAAAATTTAATAAAAGAATATTCAAAATCCGTGTAGCCATACTTGTATTCTAAACGTATGCTTGAAAACAGTGCTAGTGCAGATAGGCATGGAGAAGATATGATCAAGCAAAGGTCTTCTCCTGCTCTGTTTTGCATGATCATGACGTTCTTGATATGTGAAAAGGGTAAGCTCACCTTGTCCTTAACCATGTGGTGGGGAGTTCGAATCCCCACTTATGGAAATGGAGAGCATCTTGTGGCCAGCTATTTATTGCTTAGTGCGAGTTCCCGTAGCGAGTTCGAATTAGTCGGTTAATTCTGTATGCCGAGGATAGTTTACGCCGAAAAAAAAAAAAAGAGGTAAAGCCGTCTGAGTTCTGTCTTTGTTTGAACTGTAAATTAAGAAACTGAAATAGGCAAAAAGATGATGTATTACATTGGATAGGACATCCTAACTTTTTTTTTAATTTAATTAATGGTAAATATTGATGTGACCATACAATCTGCTTACTAAAAGTTGTTTGACTTCAGCTTGGATAGTGAAGCCTTTATCTCAAAGCAAAAGAAACCAAAGCTGCTGCCCTTTTAAGGCTTTTAATCTTCTCAGTGCTTTTTTCTTGGTTTTAGAACAATGTAAGAGAACAGGGGACCCTGGCCTAGTTTGCTGCACCCATCAAATCACATGGAGTATAAGTATAAATGAATAGAACTATCTCATGAGGTTATGAATTCTGCATGTAACCAAAGCAATCAAGACCAGCTTCTCGTTCTTGTACAATGTCGTTGTGAGGCTAAGGTGAGAATTGGTGTTGTCTGGTCACTTTCGTCCGCTTCATATATGTAGTCTTTTATAAAACACAACTTGTGGTCCATTCTCTGCACATACCGAAAAGGGTCCCAGTGCTAGAGTTAGCTGTCAGGGACAAACAAGATGCCCTGTTCAAAGGGTACTCGTGAACAAATCACTGAACCGGTTTTCTTTTTGCACTGGAGAAGTGAAATTCAAGTACATTGTTCACCTAGCTATAAAACTACCAGAGTATCATTTTTGTTTATATTTTTAATATTATTTTAAGAATCATATCAACTTCGGATCAAGAAGAACGCCAAAAATGGATCGATCTTCAAGAAATAAAGAAATCTTAAGTTCACGAGGAACATAATTTTACACTGAAAAGAAATTTTGATTGGAATATAAAATCACATCAAAGCGCCCTTTTTGGAAGAACAGGACGTACATCTTCCCACGAGACAACTACAAGACAAGTTCTGATACTATAGCTTAGGGCCCCTAATGTTCCATATGGTTTCCCACTTTATACAAAGCACATAGCAGAGGCTCTGCTGGTGTTCGAAGTATGGGGAAAGTGAAATTTTTGCAACTTTTTTTTTAATCTTTTCCATTATCTATCTGCCTCTGCCACCAACAACGCAATATTGTAGAAACCAAACCACGTTATCAGATCTTTTACAGCCTGTACTGTTTAGAGAAAAGAAGGAATATTGAAAAAAATGCAAGAACCATTGGATTCTAAAGCCAAGCAATTTGTTGTTTTTTTTCATACGAGTGATGATAAAGTTGTTTTGACTCTACCATCTCAATCATATAGAACTTTACAGTACATGTTGAGCCTAAATCCACCAAGAGGGATGGATGGTGGTGGAGGAAAAAGACTTTAGTGTCATTTTATTCTTTGGTCCTCCTCTTTGTCAGAGTCCTTATCCAACCTTTCCTCACCTTGACTCCTTCTGCTTTGTTGCCCACATGGCACACACTTCCTTTGCCAGAACCAGACCTAGACCTAGACCTCTTCCATCTGACAAGCTGGAACAAGTGACCAATCTGCTTCCGCCACCTCAAAGAGGCATGCGACTTTGCATGCTCTATCACACTCGTGCTATCCACCGAGTCATTGGGTTTCTTGTTCTCTTCTTTGGTCACAACATGGCTCCAAGTCTTGCCACATTCTTCGAGAGGGGCCTTAGAAACAGGGCCCTTCTCCCATGAAGCAACTCCATTCTCTTCAAACTTGATTGAGATGAACGAGTCTGCATAAAAGAATATGCCTAAGTTGAGCCAATCGCCACTTTATATGCAACAGACACTAAAGCTAAGAAAAGAAAAGATCACATAATGGCCACTTTATATGCAAGAAAGACACTCAAACTAGGAAAAGGAAAGATCAGATAAAAGGATTTCCGATCTTCTACAAATAGCTTATGCTTAGGATTTGATTGAAAGGAACTGACATCGAATTGAAGCTAGAGGGGTCCCTCTTTAGATTTTCTTGCCTTGAGATCATGCAAGGCCTATCTGTAATTATGCATATGCTACTAAATTCAGTTGCTAACCTGCTGCTTAATTATAAGCAAAGTTTCGTATCTCTGGAGCAGCCACTAAGGATCGTAATGTAACCTCTATTCTTTTAAATACAGTTTTCCATGGAAGGTCGCAGGTTGGTTACTAGTCAGATAATTTAAACTGTTCACAAGTTCATATTCAAGTTGCAGATGATTGATGTCTTTCCTCGCTTCATTATATATATATGGCTATTGTTCTGATAGAGTGGCTTCTAACTATTATCAGAAGATATAATATCAACCATGTAAGAATCTAAATCCATCTTTTTTTTTGAAACGAATCTATATCCATCTACCACTCATTTTCCATGACAAACTGTTAGTTAGATTTGACCCCTCTTTTGTCAGCGTTAGGCATACACAGACACGCTATAGGACATGCTTCGTTTCAGTTCCCTCATGTTACTGGAACTCTAAGCAAAAACAATCCGGGAGTATTGGAAATCGATGTAAAAAACAGAAAAGACACTAATAAAAAGACCAGATTAATAAAACACAAACACACACCTTCAAGGCTGGTGGAGGCATCGTAATAATCATCAGGCAAGTTGTCGGATTTGGAATGCCGGAATTCAAGTCGATGAAGAAGTGAACCAAAAGCAAAGATCTTGGGAAGGTTGATGGGCGGCTTCTTGTGTGCAACACCTTGTTGATGATGATTATTTCTATTATGAGCTCTTTTAGTGCTTGAAGAAGAAAGTCGACGACTTTGCTTTGCAGCCAACACGATAAGCCTCTCTCTGAGACATATTGCACAGACCCCTATAACAACCTCTTTAGGGTGGAAACAACAGAAAGAGTTGTCTTCTCTGTGCCTCTCCTGCCTGTCCATGTTATGGTGAAGAACAACAATGTGTGAAGAGACTACAGACTTAAAGAACTAAAGAAGGATAGATAGATCATACAAAAGTGAAGTCAGGAGAGAGAGAGAGAGAGTTCTTTGTACAAGACTATGTGTGTGGGCTATATATACAAATATACACACACACACAACTTAGGAAGTGAAAGTGGAATTTACAAGGACGGCTTTCTGGTAAGTGAAGTCTGGAGAAAACAGGAGGCGGGTAGTGTCTTTCGGTGTCTAAACACACAAGATGATGCTCTTATACTATACAAATCACGAGACTTGAGACCAAAACTTACCCTAATTTAACCTGTCAATATGTTAAACAGTTTTGTCTCTTCCTTTCCAACAAAAAGTGGCAGAAATTTACAATTCAGGCTTAACAATTTCGTTGGTAAACAACAGCTAAAGCAAAACGCCGGCCTATCACGGTCACTTGAGGTTGGGTGCTGTGGAATGGGTCTATCGGTCTAGAGTCAAACTTTGCAACTCCCACATCCCATAAAAAAAGATTATTCTTTTATTATCTACTGTTTTAATTATTTTCCATCGCTGAAGAACGTATAATGTAAAGCATGTGAGAGCTACTCAACTGTTCTGTTAGGTGCAATGTTCATAAAAGCGGGCGTTCCATATCACTTCACGGAGTTGTAGAATTATTAGTGGTCATCACAAGAGCTTTCACTACGTTTTCAAAGTGATTGACTTGGACTTTGATAATTAGCTTATGGAAAAATGATCCCAAGTCCCGGGAGATATTTCCGATTATTTTAACCTTAATAAACAAAAACGATTCGTTTCAACTTATCACAATACTTGATTAATGTATTACATTTAAATAACGTATATATTTATTAATAGTGTTGAGGGATAAAGGAAGATAGAGAGTGGCACATGAAATATCCTAAAAGTCTCTGCAAAAAGTGATTGAAACAAACAAACTAAAGAGCACATGGGAAGAAGGGGGGTTTGTGTCCAGTTTGGCTGGCTTCAAGTACAGGTTCACCTTATTGGATGTGGAATTTGTGGGTCTCCTCCTTGCCAATCCCATCCTCTAATTAGTCTTTTGCCCCCTCCCCTTTAAGTTAGCCACCATCTTCTTTACCCAACTGCCATTGCCCACGACTTTTAATTCCTTCTGTATTAGCTTGCCTTACCTTGTCCATCTAACTCTGGGGTCCATTGATGCTCATGATGGCTTGAAAAAGAAGCAAGTATAACAATTTTAGGAATTTATGCAATTGACTCCTCTTAGAGTCGTTAGACACAAACTCAATATTGTTATGTGTCACAATCTTTGATAAACCAACGCAATCTGCTCCTGTTTACCATCTTTTAATAACGTACACTTAGTCCATTTGTTCAACACTAATGATTCAACATTCAACAAGACTGAGTAAAGTTCGAGAAATCAAGGACTCTTCCGATGTTCTCTTACAAGAGACTGTCATGTTTTTTTTATAAAAAAAAATCATTACGAGTTAAAAATATTCAAAGTCCAAACCAACCTCACGAACCAAATTCAATTTGACTAAAACTAAACTCAAGCTCCAACGAATTTTATAAAAGTCTAAATCCAACCTAACGAACAAGCTTGAATTTTTTGATTATGCTCCAAGCTCCGACTTCAATTATTAAGTGACTGTTTCATCACAATAATTTAAACTGTTGTATAAGACCAATTTAATTAGTTATATATATTCATTAACACACCCCTCAAGTGAAAACCCTTTGGGCTTAAAACTTACACAAACTCACTCTAACTTATGCTGAATAATAAGTGAATGATAGGGTTACAAAGGCTCTAAAACCAAGTTAAGATAAGGTCACAAAGGCTCTGAAATCAAATTAAGTGACTGTTTCATCACAATATCTTAAGTTGTTATATGAGGTCAATTTAATTAGTTATATATATTCACTAACATCGCTTGAGATCAAACTCGAACTTATTAAAAATTTTTGCAATAGGGATCCAGAGATTCAACCCATTGTCATTCCTAATTTCTGGTTTGTATTCCGCATGCATATCACAAATTCGTCTCATTCATTTCAGTATATGCTTAGTTAAATATCATGTTGTATAGAACAAAGGCTAAATCGCTGCTTATATTGGTTCACAAACAAGCAACTAAAAAATATCGGAGTTCAGTGACCAGATTCTTGCTGCTAAACCTTCTCCATGGGCTCTACCGCATAAAATGGTCCCCAGAATGCAGAAGCTCAAAATCAAATTATAAAGTCAAACTTGTTTCAAGAAAAGACATGATTTAAGGTACTACAGAGAGGAATGGAAATTCCAAACAAAATGCAAGTGAGGAAAAGTAGCATATTACACCATTGAGAAAAGAAAAAGAAGCATTCTTTCAACAGTAATTCTTGGTTATCATCATAACAAAGGTAGGATTTCTGTTTTCCTCTAGACTCATCATTCATATAATTTGGAAAGGTCTTCTGAGAAAGCCTTCCTAATGGCCTCTCTCTTGATTTTAAGAGCAGCAGTAACTAACCCTGATTCAGGAGTCCATGGAGTGGGAAGCAACTTAATCTTTGCAGGAATCTCAAACTTCTCCAGGCGTGCCTGCTTGGCTGCCTGCAGATCAATAAAATAAATAATAAATATTAAAGATGCTTGTCTTTCTCTTGTCCATTCACGTTTTTGCATGGCAGAGATGTCGGGGTGAAGGATTTCAGAAAACAGTATGCTTTCCTAATGTTCCAAGAAGAGAACATCAAGACTCTTGACAATTTACAAGTAGATTAATGGAAGGAAAGATAGATGACCAGTAAAAGCAAGCAACCCAGCCTACATATGTTGCTCTACGCATGTATTCGGGTATACCCGTGATCATCTTTTTGCTCTGTAACATACTGAATTCCTTATTAATTCCATTTTTGTCCTCCTCAAAAAAAATAAATAAATAAAAGGCAAGCAACCCTTTTAAAGTTGTGGGATAACCAAAGTCATATTCAGGAAGGCATACCTTCACTAGTGATGCTTGCACTTCCTTGATTGATTCTTGTTTCCCACACAAGTCTGCGAAATCTGAGAAGGTGATTCCTTGATTTGAAGCCCATTCTGCCAAAGCTGGTTGTGCAGCCACAATGAGGGCTACACAGTAACTATGGAATGGGTCCGCATGCAACATTATATTGTCAACATAGGGACTCACAATAAGAGCAGCCTCAACCTGTAAGAGAACCATTAATCCTAAGAAACTCAGATCACAAATATGGAAGTTATAACCCATTTTACCTTTCCTAAGGAGACATATTCCCCATGTTGAAGCTTCACTATATCCTTCTTGCGGTCAATTATCTCAAGACAGCCATCAGCATGAAACTGCCCTATATCCCCTGTGTAGAACCACCTCATCCCCCTCTCGTCAACCTTTCAAAGGGGCAAAACACACGATGAATGGTAACTTTTTGGTAGCTAGAAATGTTTTGCTACAGCAGGCAGTTCCATAAATTGAAAAAGGACACACTAGATTTTTACCTTGTACACTTCTTTTGTTTTCTCTTCATTCTTGAAATACCTAAGGGTAACATTTGGACCTCCGATAACTATTTCTCCACGAGGCATTGGTGAATCAGTGACTAAATATCCACCTTCAGGCCAATCTATTAACTGAAGCAAGTATTTATCATTATACGTCTTGTTGATTTAAGAATGGAAAGAACCTCAGATTGACAAGTTAGAATTGAAAAGGTTTCATATACGGGAGTTAGACAAATGCCAAATCAAAATAGAAGCCAAAGGAATCTCTAACGTTTTTACCTTAAGATAGGAGCTCGGAAGTGGATTACCAACTCGACCTACAGATGTGTCATCAAACTCAGAAAAGGTCCCACCAGCACAAGTTTCAGTCAGACCATAGCCTTGACCTATTGGGGCCCTGCACAAAAACCATTGATTGCAACTTTAAGGCAGGAGATGAGGAAGGCACTAAACAAAACAGCAATGTGAATATATCAAATTGAGCTGCTCTTAGCCTTTGAGACTTTATGTGGCAAATTCTTTTAGCTTCAAATCTTCATCTTGTTTTTTGTGATACTGTCCTTGACATATGTACAGAAGAAACTAATATTTCAATCAATTCCAATCGAACACATCCAGACTTCCAAGTTAACATTTCTTACCCACAAAAAAGCAGCTAAGTTTTTCTAAATTTGTACTAACCCAAGACAGATGTTGATAAATCTTTGAGTATCACCAGAAAGAGGAGCACCACCGGAAAGCAAAAAGCGAACGCGTCCTCCCAAAACTGCCTTAACCTTTCTAAACACGAGGAAGTCCCAAAGAAGCATTTCTAGGCCGCAAGCTCCAAACCAACTACCATTAAGGGCAGACAAGCGACGGGCATAAGCAAAGTCAAATAGAATCTTGCTTAGTCCACCCTTTGTATCTACCTAAAGCAATTAAAGTATTCATCAGCACTCTTGCTTTCAGACGAAACATGGCAGTCGAAAGTAGGCATGTGGAGCTTTTTCACTCCAAAATTCTCTAACCTTCTTGCACACCCCATCTCGAACACGATCAAGAATTGCTGGAACAGCTGCCATAACCGTTGGCTTCAATGCAGTGGCATCCCCCTTTGTTCCCTTTTTTATCTTGTTGGATGTATCTGTAAGTGTTAGGGGAGTTCCATATCCTATAGCACTTCCTACTCCGGCAACTATATTCTGTAGATATCAAACATGGGTGTTGGTTACATAAGAATGGATGAGTTAAATAGGAAAAAGAAAACATCAAAGCTACTTATGAATAAAAATTCAAAATAGATGCCCTGTACCTCAGCAACTAATTCAAGGATATGAGCCAATGGAAGGTATGCCAAATATACATCGTTGCTCTCAAGACCAGGAACTATTGTCCTGACAGCAGAAACTACAGCCAGGACATTAGCATGTGTCATCATCACACCCTGCTCAAGATGACTATGATCAGAATAATTTCAGGCTAACAAGACGTAGCTAATGGCCCAATTAATTATCAGAAAGCTTGCAAAATAGAAGATATCAGGTGGACAGATCAATATATCATAGACAGCTTAAAACCCATGATCAGAAAGACTATACCATGCATAATATGAATCCAAAGAACCTTTAAAACAAGAACAATGCCCAAGATGGGCACCATCCATCAGTTCGTCCCCTTCTTTCACAAAAGAATAACTGCCAATTTAATGAGGAATTTTGCGTTCCAGATGGAATACAATGTTAGGTATGTAGGCATGATTAGGGAATGATCCAGGAAAGAGACCCGTTAAATTTCCTGGATCATATCTAAGAATCAACAACATTTTACTCAAAAAACAGTGAGAGGGAGTGGGAGAGGGAGAGGAGAAAGAGAACTCCACGAAAGATGAGCCACAAGAAAGCCAGGATAGATACATTATGTCATCCACCATGCGTTTTGGGGACTGAATCATTTAGATGTCACATGAGTTTCCAATATAAGTCAAGAATCGCAAGCAACGATGACAAAAGACTCAATACCTAATTAAGGAAAGTCAAGACTATGGTAAATTAGAAGACTGCAACACATTACACATGATTCAAACCTTAGGCATCCCAGTGCTCCCACTTGTATACATTATGACTGCAACATCAGCAGATAGAGGCAAATCAGGATCAACAGGATTTTCTCGGCCAAGTTTTTCCACATTAGCAAGTGTTAAGATTTGCAAGCCACCACTCTGCTCCACTGGTGATGCATTAGATGGAATTTCATTATCCATGCATATGATACGTTTAACAGTGTTAAGTTGTCCACTTATGTCCACAAGTTTTTTCAGTTCTTTGTTCCCACAAATCACAGTTGTAACTTCTGTCTGAAGAGTAACAGAAACAATTAGCAATGAATCATTGTACAGATGTCAAATAAAATTCCTAGTCAATAAATAAAAAATTGAAGCAATACGCAATGTTAAAAAGCTGGCAAAGAAAAGAAAGTAGCCTCAACTGACATCCCTAACCCTAAAGGATGCAATACAAGTAAGCTATTAAATTTGTTTGTTGGATCAGCTTCCCAGGTGGTTATTACAAAGCATTGCTAATAGAAGAGATCTCTATAACTAAAAACAAAAACATAAGGATCCAAAAATGATTGCATTTTGCCAATGAGGATATTCCTGTGTGAATTGAAGAGTAACTGTTTGCCAAAATACAAAGTAATACATGAACAGGAACCCAATCAGTGGTTAGGGAAATTAAATTCTCAAGTTTCATGTCAAAAAATAGTATCCAAAACCACCACATAGTTGTCCAAGACTCGGTAATATCATTTCCTTAAAGATCATAATCATGCCTTGTTTAGCCTCTAAAACCAGGTTCATAGAGAATAAAAATAAGCAACTACCGAACTACTCTGTGCTTGAACTTCAGAAATAAGTAAGACGATTTTGAATGTCAATAATAATATGTGCTTCACTAACATGTCACAAAATTTGGATAAAGGCCTTCGATAATTTCAGAGCGAAGAACATCAATATCTTATCAGCCATCACTTGATAAGTTTCTTTTCACTTGGTCAAGTATCAGACTGGGAGTTCCACAGTAAAGCATGGGAACATTTTTATAGGTTCCCTGCATTAATTTCACTAATCTCGCTAGGGGCTACTGTCAAAAGGTATATGCAAAATTTGATACCTCTGGTCTCTTATTTCAATTCAAAAGTCCACAAATATTCTAAATTCCATCTGGCTTCAAAATGCACACAACAATCATTGACACGAACACATATAGAAAGAGAGAAAGAGGGAGAGAACCTCATTCAATGAGTGGCATAATGCAGCGTCTCCCAAAGAGGCATATATAGTAACCACGCTGACATTGCGTCTAAAGCAACCCTGGGATGAAAAATCCATCAATTAATTAGATAGGGCTTGTGAAAAAAAGTTGCATTTACTGAAACTAGCAGACGATTTTTCTCGTTGCTTTGATGCTACATTATATAAACCGCTGCATATGAATGAGCACGTTTCATATGACATGTATTTCTTCTATACAAGTTGACAAGGAATCCGCAACAAGAAACATCATCAAAGGGGATTAATATATACACACACAAAAAAGCACATACCCACCTGCAAGGCAATAAACCATTCTGCTCTAGTATCAGCAAATATTGCCACACGCTCTTCCTTTGCATGTCCAATCCGAGCCAAGCCAGAAGCAAAGTTGCAGACTGTCTCAAACACTATCTCATACGTCAACCACTCATACTCTCCGAGATGAAGCTTCTCAAAAGACCTGCCATCTTCACTCACTTCAGTCTCCCTTGTGATCAATTTCCGAGTTCCAAGCAAGTACTTATCTCCATGCTTCTTGCATGCATGTTCAAAAAGTTCAGCAAGAGTAGATACACCTTCCCAAGCTGTTTCCAAGGGGACTTCAAACTTAGTGTTTCTGATTGCATACCCTGGTTCTCCACCAACATCAACAGGTACGCCACGTTTTTTCGCATTCTTGCTTCTTCGAAATATAAGAGTAACTACGAGAGGAACAAGGGCACCAATTATATAAGCACTCATCTTTGAGGACAACGCTCTACCAAGTTATTCCTGAGAACAGATTCCCACATTTAGCACATCACACGCAGTAAGCTAGCGTCAAATTATGTGCTATTGCTAAGAAAGTGAAAAAAAAAAAAAGAAACACAGAATCAAAAGCCTCAAATAAGCCAAAAGAAAAAGATCAAGTTATTACACAAATAAAATTTCATTTCATCATACAATACTCAAGATTTTAACTTATATGTTACAAATTGCTATCATCTTCTACATCCAACGAAGAAAAAAAAAATTCCCGAAGGACCGTGATACAGAAACTGACCAACCTACTCCATATCTTAAGCAACCAAAGATTTGATTTTTCCTTAATAATAAAATTCCAAAATCCAATCTTTGGTTCAAGCATGCAAATTTCCAGAACCCACTAAAGTACCCACTTCAAGCCAAGATATTACAGGACCCTCAAAAGCTTTCTTCACTCTGGATGACTACCGAAGTCACCCCAGAAAAGAGAGAGAGAGAGAGAGTCAAACCCGCAATCCAATCGTGGAAAGAAAGTTTTTAATTTGCAAATATGCAAAGACGTTTTCTAAATGCTAGAAAAATAATTTCACCTTTTGAAATTGCAAGACTGAGAAACCGAAATCAGTTAAACCACATTTGTAGAGAGAATGGAAACCTTTGTTTATAAAGAACAGAGGGACGTATGACGGACGGAAGAATCGAGACTGGAAGGGTGATGAAGTTGAAGTTAACTGTTAGCTAATTAGTGTTAAAAAATGTTTATGATTTCTTTCTATTTTTGTTGTTTATAATTCAATAACACAATTGGCCGATGGCTTGCCGTTCACGTGGCGTGTTTTTGGTTGTCGAGGGATCTCAGCCGTTGGTATCGAGCGATCGATAGTGATGGTGTGGTGGATACGGCCCAGATGGCATTGGATTTGGCTCTCATGATTCAATGGCTGAGATCTGACTTGCGTTAATCTTACAAGCTGATATCCATGGACCAAAAGCATGGGTCTGACTCCCAAGGTACAGCTGGATTACTGGATTTTATCTGCTGCAAAATTTGTGATGCTTGATTTTCGGCCTGTGGAGCAAATCCTTTGCTTGAGTCTCCTTGCTTTTATGAACTCAAGCAATCCTAATCCCTTGCTTGAGTCTCCTTTCTTTACAAGCTCAAGCAAATCCTAATGCGGTTGACAACTTCAAGCCCTTTGCCCATATTGGCCTTCACTCCAAACGCCAAGGACTTGATGTATTTCTTTATTATTTGGGTAATATTCATGACATGTTCTGCTTTTCTGTCAGTTAATTAACATTTTGGGCTGCAAGAGCACTTGTTATCTTGCAGCCCAACACTAATAAATTAGAAGTTCAACAAAATTCATCTTTATCACCTCGAGGGCAACAGCTTTTTGGTCAATGAACATAAATCTCAAAGTCAATCCTTGGATACAACATTCGTCACAACTGAACATGTCCAACTTTGTGGGATCAGTCAAACTCTCTATCCTAAAACTGAAGAAATTAGGAAAGCATTTTATAATCGTCCAAGTCCCAGTTCATATGCAGACCACACATCATCGTACATAAACCAACATCAGCGCCTTCTCCACTTGCATCATTCCTCTACCTGTATTTCTGTACATTTTCCCCTCAATCGCCATAGTTCCAGCTAATGGATTGAACTGTAACCATACACATATGACTATGTATATCTAATGTGGGGGGAAAAAAAAACTCCTATCAAAGCTTGGAAGGGATAAGTATTGGATAAAAATAGCGATACAGTATGGCTAAGATGGCTTAGTTTGCTCGTGATCCTCTGTCGTTGCATCTTGAGGATTTCTTGCTGCCCCTGAAAACATCTCCATTACAGAATTCAATGTCCCGCTCAGTTCCTCAGGCAAAATTTCTCCAAGATTAAGATTGATGTTGCCACCCGTTCTTGCATCAGGTCTATCAGATCCATCAACGTTCCCATCTTCCCCTTCCATATTCTGAGCGTGCTGACCCACATTCACATTTGCCATCACTTTCCCTAACATGTTTGCAAACTCAGTTGGAACAGCACTGATGTCAAAGGGCAGGGTTGAAAATGGAGGGATACCATGGCCCCCTGATACTCCACTCGACTGGTTTTGATTACCATAGCCAGATGGACCTGTTCTCTAAATAGTTTAAGATAAAAGTAAGTTACCAGTTCACAAGAAAATTTACTGCAACGAGAAAACAAAATCAACACAAGTAAATCCCAACTTAAATATTGAACAAATCAATCAACTGACATAAGATAATACTTTCAGTCATTAGGAGATACGTTCTACAGGTTTCAATAAGTAGATGGATGGTATATAGTACCTCATCCGATTCAGTCCACTGACTCCGCTCTTTCAGTTTTTGCTCTGCTACCTGATTTAGCGGGACGGTGAGCAATATTAGTAGCCAAATAAGGGGTGCAGATGAGAGAACAGAAAAGACACAGAAGAGACAAACCTGAATATTTTCTTTGATTGATTCATTATTGGGATCCAATTGCAATGCTGAAAAGGAAAATGGTTAAATTAAATTTTAAGAATTTCTCCACAATTTCGCACAAAAGAAACATCTCAGCGCCGTAGCATTTGCATCAGATTAGGCACTCCTGGGCTGGAATAACCAATGACATTTTCAGGGTCCACAACAACAACAGTATTCTGAATAATAAAAAATGGCCCAACTCATCCACAAATCCACCTAAGAAATGCACATAACATATGCTTACATAAAAAATTTTGTCCATACAACCACCCAAAACACCACAATAATGACTACGGACTGTTTTTTCACAGTACAAGATGAAAATTTCAATTTGGCTGGATATAAAGGGTTCTTTGAAATGTAATAATTATAGCAAATCCTTTCAACTCTAGTCCATACCCGTTGAACCTCAATAGGTACAAAAGAGCAATGATGACAACAAAAATATGACCAATAGGTAGGAAAAACTGAAATGCATGCTTAAAAAACCAGATAATACAGTGGTAACCTAGAATTTTAATCACTCACAAAACTGATATCAATACCCAATCTATTTTTTTAAACCATCAACAGTGCATGAAGTTATACTAGCCTTTCCTCTCTATTTGTCAGGTGTAAATTCATTGATTAAAGCAAAGTAATAGTTTTAATATTAAATGGAATATACATGCACAACAAACCATATAAATGTTAGCACATCATCAGCAAGTAATCAAGACAAAGCCCACTAGATTTACGCAATACATAAGGGCAACAAAAGCAGCAAAATTGGAAGATGCATAAATGCTGCATGCACATGAAGATATTTGTTTATGAAGCTAATAGTGAAAGTTCATTATGTGTCTGCTGCAGGCAACTACAAGATATTTGTTTCACCAACCTTTCTTAAATCCCTTATGGATAGCATCACTGTAATTCCCTTGTGCATAATAAGCTAATCCAAGACGACTGTATGCCTTACTGTATTTTGGGTCAATTTCAATTGATTTATAGCAATCTTTGATTGCTTCATTATATTTGTGAATATGAGTGTAAGCAGCTGCCCTGAAATGCACAAAATCAAGTAATCAAGCATTTTTTTATAATAATTTCAATACCAATACCTGTTGCCGATTTTGTCCCACAAAGAAAAGATCTAAAGGGAAGTTTAACAAAAGACCAACATTTCAGCTTTTCAACATTAAGTGACTACCATAGAACTACTAAACTCCACAAAAAGACACGGAATGAAGACTTTCATTTGGCGAATGCAGTGCAGGCTGGATGTGGCAAAGAAGATCCTGATAATGGTCAACTGAGGCTAAAATCAGACTCGATTGGAATTGATTCATTTAGATTCCACAGATGCAGCTGATTCAGTCTGGTCATAAAATAATCAATAGTAATAATCTTTGTCTCGGTCCAAAATTGCATTTTCTTTTTTGGAAAACATCAGTTTTGCATAATATCAAAGGTAGATGATGAACTTTCCCAGATTATCAAAAATTATTCTCTTTATTCATGTGTGCATGGACTGCTTTAAGAATATGATAATAGTTAATCAAATAGCCTGATAATATCCATAATGGCATTCCATACATAATTCTTTCATTTCACAAGATATTACAGCCCTCGTAATTTGAAGTACATATGGGATGCAACAAGCAGTTCACCTGTTAGAGAAGTAGACAGCATTGTTTTCATGAAGTGAAATGGCAAAAGAATATAGCTCAATAGCATGAGAATAGCACTTTGACTGCAAGGCCTTGTTACCTAAAAGCAGAGACAATAAATAAACTTGCAAGCACTTTGTAATATATCAAAACACCATCAGGCACAAATTTTCTCCAGTTGCCTCCTCATTCTTCATACCTAGCGACTTCAATGCCTCTGCTAGACTATTCTGGTCATATGACTGGCATCCAGTTGTTTCCATCTCCTGATATAACCAAATAATATTTGTTCACTAAAACAACATTTTACAAGACTGATAAAACAAATCCAAAATGATAGAGCCTAACCAAATGAAACACAATGAATAAAAATTCAATGCACAGAACAAGAATAATAGTAGAAAACATGTGAGAGTTAGATATCAAAGTAGTAGATCCCTTTCATGTTTATTTATTTATGAGCATATTATTTTCTTAAGTTTTTTAATGCGCTTAGTAAAAATGTTGGAATGAAGAAGGAAATAAAGTGCTTTATAGCAACCAAATTACTTTTAAAGCCTCATGAAATAAACGAGTTGCTACATCCAATTGGTTTGGGTCATCATTTCCCTCAGAAGTTGTTTTGAAAAAATGTATTTTCTCAAGCGCAGCAACGAACTGACCAAAGAGTTCATCCACAGAAGTCCCTGTCATCAAAATTCTGAAATCAATTCAAGCAATATTGCCTAAAACTTAATGGACAGCAAAACCATGGAATTATATTAAACATAATTTAATCACGATATAATTTAGGACCATCTCCATATTAACTCCTGATAGAATAAGTTATGAAGCTTAAGCTTTTGGATTGTTCTTGACACTTACGACCTGACAATTAAACAATTAAACGAAATAAAAGTGTGAAACACATAGATGTAATTTCTGAAGAAATGCCATGAGTCCATGAGTTTATTCTTACTGTATGATTTGACTAGGGACATTCAACGTTACAAAGAACAGGCAAGAACCAACATATAGCAATCTGCAAAAACAGCAAGAGAAGGTTAAGAGTATTTTACCCATTCCAACAGGTTCCCTAGTTGAATCCTCAACCTGATACAGTTAACGTAAACCGTAAAAAGAATTATCCCCAGCATTTGCTTCAAGAGAAAAGAACAAGAAACGAATAGTGAAACCTGAGTCTTAGATGACTCTGAATGATCAACATCAGCAACAATCTTGGCACCATCAAAACTAATCTTGTGCTGATAATTGGCTTCCAACGCGCGAAATATTGTCGCCAACAAACCGGGTTCAACAGAGTCATCAGGAGAGGGCGGTAAGTTAAGCCTAAAGGCCTCAGTCAAGCATTCCTTAGCAACCTCTAAGCCTTCACTATCAACCCCAGTAGCAGGTTCCACTATACAAAACAACCAAATTCACCACCGTCAGCAAACAATGACAGCTTGTTCCAACTGATAAGAATCAAGAATTGGGAAGAGACAAAGAGAGAGAGAGAGAGACAGAGAGGTAATACCAGAGTTAAGGAAATCCAAGAAGGCGCGAACGATACGGCGGGAAAGAGGAGAGTCAGTTTTCAAGATATCCATTTCACAGTGGGTGTGAGAGAGACGGTCTTAGATTGATGAGAAAAAGAAGACAGTCAGACTAGGAGAAGTGATACAGAAGACGGGTGATCCGTCAACACCGTCTGTCTGGCTGTGGGATTAGAGCCCCCCCGTCATTGGGATGGAATTACACGACTATCCGCCGCAGCCCAGCCCTAAAGTTTAGCCTATTGTAAGTCCACTCTTGGACTTTGGCCCATCCATCTACATCCAACTCTATGTAACATGTGATCCTAAATTTCTTTGTAAAATTTGAACTTCTAATTAGATTTCTGTTATGTTTAAAACAATAATAAAAACAACCCATAGTCAGGGTATTCATGATTTGTTTTTCTGAAATTGAACTATTACTCATCGATATATTTATCGAAAGAGCAACAGAAGCGCGGATTGGTTGGCAACCTATGCTGGTCATTTTGATCTTGGGGTCACTTATTTTGTAAATACACCAATTGGGTGCCACCTTCTCCTCCTGGAAGATATGTCGGCGACCGAGCTCCCTCGCAATATTATGTAACTTTTCTTATTCCCATTTCAAAAAAAACAACTCTATATTTTTAAAATATGTTAAATTAATGCGTTTTTTGCAATTTTTAAACTTTTTTTTGAGGAATAGTTTTAATAATTTTATGTGATTAATCATTTTTTTAATACTTGTGATGGGCTGCCCTTAAGAAGTGTGGCTCGATGGTTGAAAGCGAAACTTGATTTCGGCTAGGTCTCAGGTTCGATTTCCTGCTAGTCCCTAAGGCGTTCAAAAAAAATACTTGTGATGGGCTCATTTAGAACAGTCAAAACCTGACCTTTCATGCGAAAAATGTTATTGCCATTCAAACTTTTTAACTATAGATTGGAAAGTTTTTGGGATGATTGGAATAACTTTACCGAAGAGATCGATAGCGCTATGAATCTAATTCAGCTCAATGTTGACGACTCTTGAGATGCTGACAATCATGAATAATCACCCTTGTCCTTATAAGAGACGAAGTTAATTACTTTGACTATGACAGATTTTCACAATCTTGAAATAAAGCTATGCATGTTTCAGCAACTTGACTAGGTCAGTATCTTAACTTACTTGCTGGACATCTGATTTTGTTGTCAGGTGTTAATTCTGCAAGTTCTGACCTTTCTAGCAAATTTTAGATATTGTTATTATTGTTATTATTATTATTATTATTATTATCTTAATTATTATTATCATCGTCATCTTATTACATAATTTGTACTTATTATAATTCGAAATTATTAGTACAATTTATTCAAATGTATTATCATTATGTGTAATTATTATTACTATTATTAT
>JAOQMR010000002.1:6476785-6496308 GCA_027563865.1 Erythroxylum pelleterianum | reverse complement strand
AGTTGAACTATTATTGGATTAAAACAAGCACTTTAAATGTCAATCAAAATGCATGCTTCCTAAATCAGGGGAAAAAAGGAAGAAACAGATAATGAGGAAAACAAAAGACCTGGTCAGAAGCAGCCTAACTGAAATGCAGAAGTCTGGAAAGGGACTACATCAACTTCCGTATACTCTAATTAAGAACATTCATGTTGCATCCCAAATGGTAATATCTGAAGCAAAATCTGTGATAACTTACCAATTACTGGAATAAAATTTACTTGATTCTTCTGGTAACACCATCTCCTGGCAATGTGATAACTGAATTAGGGAAAAAAAGAAATGGTATAAGGAGCAGTTTACAATTTTAAAGCTGAAATTATATGCAACAAATCTCATAAATATGAAAAGTGGAAACAGCTTTGCGAAAAGTTAATACTGGAACAAGATTTGTGAAAACATTACTAAAGTATGCTACCTAGAAACTAATCTAAATGGCAATAATAATCCATTACTCCAACATTTAACTTCCACAACAAGAATTTGTTGCTAACATTCTCTTGCCTATCACTCTCTGAACATAATATTTCAATATTTGCACCATCAAAATTGATCTGCCAAGAATACCAAAAATTTGCCAACCTTTACAAGGGAAGTGCACTATTGCACCTGTGGAACATGTCAAAATGAAATCTCTTACAGTTGACAGATATGAACGAATACCCAAACTACAAGCATGTATAAAAATCTACATTTACCTAGACACTAAATTTCAGAACATGGAAAGGAACTGCAATGCTGTGAAGGGATGCACATTTTCAATATCTCCAACTAAAGTCTTCAGTGTGTGAATATGAAGATATCAAATTGATCTGCTAGTCAATTAAGCTCCTTAAATATTGAATTTATAGTATTCATGGAAGAACATGTATGCACACTTGCCCATAATAATTTAAGAACCAAATTGGTAGGGGGAGAAAACATCACAGAGTAGTTGAGCAAATTCCAAACTAACCCTCGAACTGCTAAGTCTCCTGCGATCTGTTCTTGAATACTTGCAAGATTTAAGAGTAATATCACTACTCGTTCCAGCATTTTCTTTTGTAGAGTGCAATATTCTTTCTGTAGTCTCAGTAGAAACTTGTGACTCAATAAGAGATTTTGCCGAAGTTGAATCACAAGAGGTTTTTTCTTTCTCCATAACAGATCTAGAACTTTTAGATCCAACCTTTTTGCCCGCCTCAACCACAATGCAGTTACTATGCAACTCTATTGAATCAGGGGAAGTAGGAGAAACAGCCTTTTTTCGTTTTTGCCTTGAAATGATTTCTTGATTTGAATTCCTTTGGGCTCCTCCTCTCCCCATCCTTGATAAATCAACTTCCCACCGTGATGCTGGGTTGAATGAATCATGGTTAAAATCAGCAGCCCCTACATTATCCTCTTGACCCTTCCTAACCCGTTTGGTAATTGTGCTTGCAGCCTATTTATAAGAACAATGAGAACAAGATCAGGAGAAATGAATTGCAAAGATAACTCTAAGATGAGTATCAGGTGAAATTGAAAACTAGCTCAGTAAAAAGAAAACAGTTTTCTAGATTTATACCAGATAGGTTTGAGATTGCAGAGTATGAACAACTCCTTTGACAAAGCATTCACCAAAATGGAACCCAGTTTCATGCTTCAAACTAACCTGCACATCACAAATGGATTAGAATTCAATAATATTTCAATAATTAGTATTTCAGATGTTAAGAACATGCCTCATCACACTTCTGAACTAGACTTAATTTATACAATGATGACGGCAACATGATCATTCCAGGTGCACGTGACATTGAAACTCCGTTATGATGCAGTGTATTTACAATGGAGATTCCAATCTCTGAAAGAATTTGAAGTTTCTGCATCATAACACTAGCTTAATAAAACATAAGGCCAATCAAAGATACACAAGGAACAACTTATTAAGGAGAAAGAGTACTAACAGGAGTTCTCTGACAATCAAGAGCATCGTCAGCTCTTTTAACAGCACGGAAAATACTGAGCAAGTACAAGGCAGTATCATTAATCAGATCCACGTTGCCATTCACAACATTAGGATCTAATAATGCCCGTATGACTTGAAATAGTGGACTGCAAAAGTAAGATATTGTGTCATAATAATTTAAACGGGCACTCCACTATACAAACCAAACTATGTTCAAATTTCACACCTACAAATCTGGGCATATACTTGTTCATCATGACATTCTTGAGGTGGAAAGCAAGTGTCATGAGCAAGAATATGGATCAAGAAAACAACAATATATGCCGGGTAATTTGTAATCGGTACTCTTTCTGTCATTGATGCCCGGCCCATACAAGCTTCATTACTATATTGCTTGATAAATGCTTCCATGTACTTCAGTGACTACACAAAGAGCAAGAGAAGAGATTGACTAGGGTAAGTACCCAAAAAAAACTCTACAAAAAAAAACTCCTTATTGTATATATATGCTGATAGTTCAGATGAGAAACAAGCATACTGCATCAAGGAGATCCTTGCAACCATCTGATGCAATCAAAGCGAAAACACATGCATATCTAATAGGTATAACACGGCAGTCCAACAGATGGTGAGTTTTGTCCATGACTGATCTCCTAACAAAAGAAGAAGAGTCCTGAAATTTAAAAAGAGTTAAGCAAATAAATCAACATTCAGCAAGGAAAAAAAATGATCAATTGAAATAAATCAAGTCCATCACTATAATGAATAGTAAAATATAAGAGTACACCATAACATGCACAGTATGTTGCAACAACGTTTTTGCAGAAATACATCCACGTGATATATAACTCTTACGATATATATAAACAGAAATAATCCCTGGAAACTGAAGAGAAGCACAAAAATCCCATAAATGAAATGCATATGCTTTTATATATCAGAGTCCTCCCGATTAGAGGGTACAGACAGTATTGTGGATAGACAAGGTTTAACCTCAAATGGCTGAAAAGATAAATAATTTATTAAAATTTCATCCTTCATTCTTGGTGATACCACACTGCAGCTCAAAGATGGTTAAAATCAAGGAATAATGTGTCTGAAAATGATTGTATCTCTGCTGATAGAAACTTTCTACTCCAAAACCAATGGTATATAAGGCCTCATATTTTCATACTATAACTTAATCATTAGATAAAATGTCAAGTCAAAACATCTACTTCCAAGCCAAAACTAATGACCCTGAACTCTCCAGCAAGTAAGGGACTTTCCATCAACACCATGCCTCTTAAGACTCGTCTACAAGCTCCTCTATCCACTAAGCAGATCTTGAGCTCATTAAAAGAAAAACTTACCTTTGCCAGCAACACTGTTGACCGGAAAATCTCAGGAGAAATAAATAAATCCCATTTCCTAGAAAGCTGGAGGATTGATTTTGCAGCAGCTAATCTGATATAAGGCTTGTCTCTTTCACTGCCAAAAAGAAATTTATCATTTTATGATTAACAAATGAAGAGCCTAACCAAACAATGAAATGGTTCAAAATAATGAGTCATTTCGCCACATTATCAATGCTTGGTCCGCATTTTCATGTTTTCTTTTTGGACTTTGTTTCCCCTTTCTTTTAGAAGAAATTAGAATGCAGTGCAGCAGAATCATACCACTTTAAGTGCTTTCAAAATGAATTAGCAAAAAAAAAGGAGCAATTTGCATTTCTTCAGTTTCATTTAAAAGAAATGTTTAGCACATCATGGCTCTAGTTTGATCAATAAATAGAATGCTGTGATTGACAACTATAGATTCAAGTCAGAATACAATATAACATGTGCAAATCTGTGTTTCTGTACACTCTTCAATGTATTTCACATGTTCAAAGTTGAAAGATCATTAATGATACAAAAACCTATGCCTGAAGTTCTCTATGATGAATATGAACTAAATAACTACAAGTTGCAGCGATTAGCAACCTGTGGCAATTGCAGAGAGTGTAGGACAAAGACAATTACTTTTGCTACTTAAAATGTACCTTGAAATAATCCCATCAAAAGCATCACCAGTTTGTAGCATCTTTTCCACAATGCCCAATAAGTCACAAATGCTCCATTTGCTATTAGACCCTTGATGAGGAAGAAAACTTTTCACAAGCACTTTTAATCCATATATCTGCAGAGGTGAGAATATAACAAATAGATATCAAACAAGTGATACAGAAAATAAAGAATCCTGTCATATCCAGAACCTTGATTAAAGTAAAAATCTACAGTATCAAACAATTTAGATGAGTCAAAAAGAATGCAAGTAAAACTAGCATAAATCACTGTACCTGCAAATTTTGTTTCACCTCAAATACAAGTATATGCCAAAGGAATCCGATTAAAGATGTTATGCCTATGCAGGCTATACTTTTTCACGTCACAAGAATGATCATACCACAAGTTTACGTCAGATCCAGAGAACAATAAACAAAGTATATATTCATCTTAAAACAAAAGCATAGCAGAGCACATTAAACAAAATAACATGGGAATCTATCCTGATAACAAAACCCAGGTACTACTCTTTCAAATGTGCTTCTGCTCCTATCCAAACTATTGAGCTTCCAACGCTAGCGTTTTGCTTTCATTTTTCCCATGATCCTTTCTCATTTCCATTATGATACACGAAGACTTCCTATAGAAAACTCAAAGTTGAGTGTGTGAATGGCAACTGATATTTATTTAGGGAACATCTTTCATATTGATGCTCCATGATCCTAAACATCCCTTATCTAGCACTCACCTTCAGTTTGCAAGAATCACTACACTTAGACGTCTCATCAGACAAAGTTGGATTGTCATTTTGTTCCACCTACACAAACAAGATTAAACCACAATATTTGGTCACATAGATTACAATATAAGCCTAATTAGCAGCATTCTGACAGGACATAACAACTATAGCGCAGGCTTTTTCTTACTCGGAAAATGCGTTCAAATATATACGATCTGATCCCATCAAAATGAGATTCAAACACAGAGATAGAATGTTGAGCGATACAACCCAAGGACTGCAAGACAGTGGGGATGTTTTGACTACTGTGTAAGAAATCCACAAGTTCCTGCAAAGTTAGAAAACAATCATGACTGATGCAACATGCAAATGCCCCAATGCATTAAACACAAGTAAATGCATGCAACAGGAACTGCTTGCATTGTCTCACCAAAATCCTAGTGATCAGAGAGTGAAATAGTGGACAGATCAAAAACTAACGTGAAGAACAAAATTCCAAGCAACTAAAGTTTCCCAAGGAACTAAAATTGCTAGATTGTTGCAAAAGAGAAGCAAAATAGAAAGAAACACCTTTCATTAAGTAAATTTCTCATAGAAGTAACAAAGTCCAAACTAAATTTACAAAGGTCTTAATACTTTTGGTTTCATTCCTACGAATGAAAGTTACAAAATCTACAAAATATTGCAGGTATTGAAATTTAAACATCATTTAAGAAAAGTGTCCCAAGTAAAGAAGTGAGTAGAAATCTTGAAAGCTTGTTAGCAGGTTTGTACATCAGTGTCAACTTAGGCAGAAGAAAATACTGCCTCAGCCAAACAAAAGAATTTGTATATTATATTCCATAGCATTTTGCAGAATATTACAACTAATATTAGCTTCTCCTACATTTCCAGTGACAATGCTGATTCGTAGAATTGCAAATGTCAATAATATATCCCAAAATGATTAAGGAAAGACATAAAAGTTCTACTTTAATAATGACAATGATAACATTGGCTACAATACAAACTAGGGTCTTCAAGGAAAGAACACACACACCAGCAATCAGATTCTAAAAATAGATCTTGCCTAGATTTACTAAATGATAGTCACAAACTAGAAGATATGCTTCTCTTTATTATCAGACGCATTTATCAGTAACAAAATCACAGAGCTAAAAGAGGTAGAAATGGTAAATGATATCCAGACCTTACAAAGTTTTGAGAAAATGATCTGCTCTGAAGAACCAACCATTGAAGCAATTGCAGAAACAGCATGCTTGGACTGGACACGAGTTCCTTCCACGCATAACCTCTCCAAGAAAGGGTAAAAATCCCTTCACAATCACAGAAAAGATGTGAAAAGTAACATACAAAAAGGGAAGAGTAAATTAACACCAGGCTTTATTCATAGAAGAAAAGTGATTGAAGCCCAAATCTCAAAATTGAGGTCTTGCTCTTTTATCCATATCCCCACCCAGAAAAACAAACAAAAGCAGTTAGAAAAATGAAAAGAATATGGCTTTAAGATAATCAGCGGCTTGAAAAGTTAGAATAGTGATGAATATCTAAACACTTAAGCAAAAATCTCAAAAACAAGAATTGGTCTTTGAATGAATAAGAACTTGAATCATGCCTACGTGATTTTTTTAGCAGTGGGCAGCACAACCAACGTAAATGAAGTTAATACGCATCTATCATTTTGTGGCGTTGCAAGATACTAAACAACATCAGCAAGTAACTAACAGTTGAGTTTTTTTCAAATATATGCGTCAACATGCACAGTTCAATGAAAAATGCAATCTATACAAGTTACAGCAGAAAATTAGCACCTAAATTTTTCAGATATGTAAGGACCAGCTTTTGCTAAGACTTGAATCAACGTATCAGTGATCAGATTCTTCTCCTCCAACAGTTTCAAAAATTGCTGCTCTGCACCTCTAAGAAATGAGGGGAAAATGTTGATTATAGCCTACATCAGGAAAGAAGGGATTTACATCAAGTAAACCAAATTATATTAAATAGGTGCAAGCTCAAATTTTACTTAATTTGCTTTGGTGAGATGCCAATGATTGTCCTATTATAAAACAAAACAGAATGAAAGGTTCTTCAGTTGTCATCTTAATTCTCTTTCATCAAATAACTACCCATTCCAAATCATTCTAATATTCTATCAGAAACTTCATTGCAAGTACAAGACAATATATACCTGTGTATGACCTTAATAAGTTCAAGAATTTTAATAAATACTTGCATCACATAAGCAACTACTTTTTCAAAGAATCCCACCTTGTCATTGCTCAAATACAAGTGCAGGAGATCATAGCACATAAATTATGATTAGTATTAACACTTTGTGATCCACTTCAAGAACTTCCACCAAAAATTAAAAAAGTAGAAAACAATTCAATCTATTTATGATCAGTGTATCAATTTTACACAAGTTTGCTACCTATTACATCATTTTGGATTATCAAATTGTTGGATCCCCAATTCCTAACAGAAAATTGAAATGAAATTCTTACAATTAATGCATGCGTGTGAAAGGATTGAACAGCAATTGTTCATACCATAAGCAAGTTGGCAGATGAAGTCTCTGTATGGTAATTCCACAGCCCTTCCTTAGATATATGATTCAAGATGCATTGGATATGCTCTGGGCTAAATACATTAAATGAACATTTTGTGGAAAGCAGTTGTAGAAACTCAAGATGTGGATGCTTGTCTCCTATAATTTGAAGAAAACTGTCCTGAAAGTACAAAAATAGGGTAGAGTAAGTGATTAGAGAGAAAATATTCTAATTGAGCCAATGATACGACTCAACTAAACTAGAAGAATAAGCATACTATAGCTTCCTGGGCATTTACAGCCATCTGCTCATCCAGTAATTGCTCCAGTGCATTGAAGATCCTACTATCTGTCATTTCACTCAACTTAAGAAAGCCTTCTTCTGCTTTCGAAGGATCTTGAAAAGAAGCTGACATTTTCACGGATAGTTTTTTGGTTCTGTCCAGTATTTCTTCAGGGCTAGCTTCCTGAAAATACGAATAAAATACTCCTTGCTGATACCACTAACAATTTAGAATGATAAAAAGTCTCTGTGTGCCAGTAACATTATCAGATCTAAAACATTGCGTGTTTTTCCAAATAATGGTCAAATTAAAACATATCAATCAAACATTCAAAGAGAGCATCAATTCACATTAAAAAAATGTATGCTCAAAGTGAACAATATTGTTCAATTTCCCAATGCTGCTTCACAAAGGAAACAATATCAGAAATATTTAATAATAATTTTTGTATTGCCACATCATATATTTTTGTAACTCGGAAAACCATATACAAAATATTGCAATGCATAACGAGGACCACAGGACCAGGATACCACATGTGTTCTCATTCCACAGCTTCTCTTCCCACTGGAGAGGGGGGCCTCTCCCTAAACTCTTCAGTGGAACAATTCCACAAATCACGAGAAACAACAACAAAAGTTCGAAAAACAACTTAATCAACCAAGATTGTGATACACATGAATCAAGAGAAATACAAGCTGCTGACTCCTTCCAGATGAATATTTGAAACATGCTTAATTGAAAATAAAGATTTCTTAATAGCTACCTACCTAGTGCTTAAGGGTTGTAAGTATGAAATCAAATAAAGACATGAAGTTTGAAAAACTATAACTCTTTCAGCAACATGAACTCGGTATTTTGTCAACAGAGTTAAAAGTAGTCAAAGCAACAGTATCATGTAGAACATATTCTACAAAGAACATCAGCCTAAATGAGAGAAATGTTCTATCCATAATATAGAGCTCAATTAGCATTTAGAAGTTACCTTTTGGCTCTTCCTCAAGGCCAAATAAGTTCTCATGTTCATTTGGAACCTGAAAGCAAATACAATGGTAAATGTATGTGCTACTAAACTGATCTCAACAGCAATCATTGCAAGTACCTTTGCTTCTGAGACAAAATAGAGTTCAATGCCTTCCTGTGTAGAGGATTGAAAAGAGAAAAGAGATGGATCCAATGCCTTGTCCTTTCCTCGATAGGAAGAAATACTGGAAATAGATCCTCTGCAAGTATGGACTCCAAGTTTTGGGACCTAAAGGACATACGAGGACTTACATCCAATTTCTTACCCTTACATTAGGAATGATTCAAAAGATGGGAAGACCATACCTGAACTCCTTGGAATCCTTATCAAAGCATAGCATCAAGACCTTACAAGGAATCTTCTCAAGGTGGTCATTTATAGACATGTTTCCTCCGAAACACCTTCTACAATAATCTTGATACAACTCTATCAACTTCTTTAAAGTCTTCTTTCTAACAGAAATCTGCAGGTTGCAAACATCATACAGCCTTTATCTTTTTTCCTTCATAAACAGAAGTATATCGAAACCAACTGGAGAAAAATTTCCGAGGAAGAAAAACCTTCTTATCCCGAAGTCTTTCAGTGGCTTTTGATATGAGATCAGATGGAAAAAATTTGAGGTTAGATATGGCAAGATCACAAACAACAACCACAGCCTGTGTCCTTACTTTATCATCAAAATCCAACAAGCGTCCCTCAACGCCAACTGCATAAGTTTAAAAGTAACTGTATATATTTTGGAAAATTAAGTAAATTAGGTTCAACAGACATCAGAAAATAAGTTTGTTCGATGAACACTTACGTAGAAGTTCAGAAGATTCTTTTCCACAGGGATTGGCCATGTAACAATCTTTGACGCACTGAAGAGCACTGAGTCTAACTTCAACAGATTTATCAGAGAATCTATTTTTAAACTCCATAAAGAGACTCTGATATTTTTGTGCAACATGTTGTTCAGGTAGTGCAAAAAGCTTCCCTACTAACTTTACAGCTTTTATACGAACATCAACCTGATCAGTCTATAAATGAGAACATGATATTAGAAAAAAAGGATATGAAAAATTACTAACAGATGGAGTAAAGAAAAGAGAAAGGACTATATGCATCTCAAGGCACATATTAACAAAAAACAATTCCTAAAAAAGAAGCACAAGGTATTCAGACATTCAGTGCCATTTCATGGAGATCATATGTTCACCGTAATCACAAGTTTTAGAGGGTAGCTATACCTGTAACTCTTGAATCAAGTTAGGGATGACAGTGAGTAGTACTTGAGGAGCAGCCTGGAAAACTTCAAACAGAATTTCATGGTAGAATTCTTTGAGTTCACTCTCGACAGAATCTCTGTGGAGAGAGCAAGATGTTAAAAACCCACAAATAAATGGCTCAAGCATCTCTGTGCAAGCCTGAATGACAGAAGCAGCAAGTCGAGAAGCAGCAGAAGTTTTAGCCTGACAAGAAAAAAGGCAGAAGAAGATCAAGTGGCATGGCATTTTTGGAAAATTGAACTGAAGCTTTGACATTATTGCAAAGTCTTAAAGTTAAAGAAAGGCGTTGGAATTCTGCAAATAAACAGCTTTCCTCACATCACAAAAAATTACATGTAGCATGCATCAAAGCAAAAATAAATATCAGTTAATCAATCAGAATTTGGACTTTGATAGCATGAACCATAGAAGATTATAACTCCAAAACAACTGAGATTGAAGCATCCATTGCCAAGCTCAACAGCTAGATTAAACCTGTTGCTGCATTCAGCAACCGCATATATATCACAGATTGAAGTTTAAATAACAGTATCTATACATAAATATTTCCAGATCATAACTGGATAAATGGGATTAGGCTTATAAGACAGATAATAACACCAAAATGTTTAGTTTCCCAAATCTGGAAAAATAAGATCAGCAGACAAGTTTTTATTTTTATAGACCATTTAACTGACATTCAATAATCATACAAATGAATGTGCATCTTCATTTTCCCAGACATCTTGTAAGTGTAATCAGTCTCTAGCTCTCAGTGGTAAGGCCATTCACTTACTGGCCCCCAGTTGACAAATGCCCACCTTCTAGTTTGTTCACTTAAGGTCAATTGTATTATTCATATGGAAATAAAATGTAAACCAATGTCAAGGAAGAACCTAAATAGTGTTAAAAGGAATCTTAACAACAATGAATCCAGGAACTCAATATGCATAAGCAAACTGGTCCAAGAGTTTTTCATCCTTATTTTCCATGTAAAAGTAAAGTGCTTGCTCCAGAAATAACTTCTTCATTGGATAAAGTGCTTGCTACAGAAACAACTTCTTCACAGGATATTCACAGACCAAGTCAAACATTGTTTTAAACATCTTAAGGTCAAAATTACATTTTTTTTCTTTAGCACAACTGGAAGGCCCCAAAATACTCCTATGTCTGAAACAAGAAAAACACCAGCCAATTGATATCAATCGTATCCTTATGTCAAAAAGTATTAATCAAAATGCAGCTCAAAGCATTAATCAAAATTACCAGTTATTCTGACATGTAAGGTTCAAATGACAAATATATTTTTGGACTCAGTCCAAAAAGAGTTACTACATAAAGGTTATTAGCTCATACGCTTACCACAACCATACAACACAGCCATTTTAGAAAACTGTAAAATGAATTGTTTATTCTAGACCAGTGAGCGAACTTAGTACAGGAACAATTCGCTATATGAGGAACTGCTGAACATGGATTGAGAAGAAATATTGAAACAATCCATACCTGCCCTTCTTTTACAAGACTTCCTAAAATCACATCTGAAAGTGGTTGAGAAGCTTCCTCATTTAGGATACTTGTCATTATTGACAATAAATCATTAATCAAACTTGGCCCATGGCATTCCCTATTGACAAAACAATAAAAGCAATTACATGCTATATCCAAAAAATTAAATAAGATAATAAAAAGCAATTAAAAGAACATGAATCCCCATAACACCAAAGTTCCCTATAGTAAGTAAGACAAAGCACCTAGATTACAGAAAGGCAGCAATTGCTAAATTCATTCATTATCCAATAATCTAACCAAATTAATGTGACAATCAGTAGCACATAAAACAAGCGTTTACAGCAACATGTAACATTAACTTGAAGCATATTAGACAGTGTCACCTACTCCATGAATGAATCAATGGATGATAAGATGTTAGCGCCAGTAAAACATGCACAGGTAACATCAGGAGAATCATTAGACAATGTTTGAAGTATACAATTAGGGAAAAACTTCGCGTAGATATATGATCTTCGAAGGGACAGATGAAATCAGGGGTGTATCCAGAAAGCAAGACGAAGAGCATGCTAACCTCACAACAGAGAAAAAGGTATTGAACATCTCAAGAACTAGATCATTGCAGTCAATATCCAGCATTATCACGCAACATTTGCACCGAGCAACAGTCTCCACTATTTTAGCCCTTTTGGAAAAGTATGGGCTGCTGATATCAGCAAGCTCCGCAAATGTGCTGATAATAAGTTTAAATACATCCTATCGCACAAGAGGGTCTATCAGTAAGTGCAATAAAAGAAATATGAGAATGAAACGCATCCTAAAAACATGCATCTGAGTAAGTGTTATGCAAAGGGGATGGTAAAGGAATAATCAATAATGTGAAAAACGCGTAATCAAATTACCCGGAGATGTTTGTCCTCAAAGGGTGGTTTGGGTGCCAAGATTCGGAAAAACTCGGTGACGCAGATTGAAACCAGAAGTTTAACATCTTTGTCAGAATGCCGAAATAGCGCATGCTTAACAATAGATTTCCTCAGGGAATTTAACGCAGCTTCGACCTTCTTCATGTCTCCAATCTTCTCTGACCATTCCGGTGACAAAGGCTGTTCAATTTGTGATAGAGAATTCGCAGCTTGCTGTAGATGTAGATAGAAAAGAACAACAAGAAAGGGGAAAAAGCAGAAAAGAGTTGGATACGTTGTGGAGAAAATTTAAAGAACAAAAGAAACAGAAAAGAAATGGACCGAGATCTTCTCACTAGCGTCACTTTTCTTTTGGATAAAACTAACTCTGACAACTCGAGCACACTAAAAAACAGGTAAGGACGACAACATACTCGAAGAGACTTGACAAGGAGGTCCTTGTTAGGGCGAGCAAGGCGGCAGAGACTTTCGCCTATCTCTGAGAGAAGTAGCAATGCTGGCTCATCCATTTAAACGCCGGAGAGTAGGATCAGAACCCCTAAAGAGGAGAGAAGTGGTTTGTCTGAGAAATTGATCAAAGCGGCCGTTAGCTAGATAATTTATAGTTGTACAGTATTCACGGTGGGAAGTGCGGAATCATCCCGCCCTTTTTGCGCGTGAGTTCACTCGCTTACTTTCAAACAAGAGACGGTAATAAGGATCCGATGGCTGCTTGTCATCTGTCGTTAAATCGCAACGTCCGTCATCCTGCCAGGTCACCACCAGTGCTTCACAAATAATTATAAACGAAGGTGATAAAGATCCGACGGTTATGCTTATGCCTCATGTGCCGTTAAGTGGCGATTTTCGTGATCTTGCCAGGCGGCATCGCGGCTTGCTTATTCCTGTTTTTAATTTGAGCCCAACCCACTTCATTTTGCCTAAACCCTAACACCGAACACGAGCTCACAGACCATGGAGTTGGCTAACAGACTTGCCGCCATAGCCACGAGAGTGGCGAACAACAACGTAGTGATAGATGTGTGCCTGGTGGCGTCATTTGTAGTGCTAGGCTTCAGATCTCTGAACCAGCAAAAGTACATTGAAGCTATGGAGACCGAGAAGCAGTCTTTGACCAAATCAAACAAAGCCTTGAAAAACACTATTTGGGACTGGAAACAGCAGCTCTTCGCTGAGGCTTCCTCTGACTCCGCTTTGGTCCCTCTCGCCAGACTAAAGGCCATCTACGGCGAAGCGCCATCACTCACCCAAACAGGTGCTCCTTATCACCTTTTTATCTCTTTGTAATTAATTAGGATGACTTTGACGATCATTGAATTCAGGGTTCAATTTTAGTATAAATGTATCGAAAAGTGAGTCAGGGCCCATTCTATGATCGGATTTACTTGTGTATGTTCTATGTGTGATTGAATTTAGGATTCAGTTGTACGAGATATTGAAAAAGCAATATATGGACATTTTAGAAGATTAAGTAATTAGTTCAGTTCATACCCGGATACTAGGGAGTTCAGTCCAGTCAGAATCAAAACCTTTTTAAAACCAATCAAAATCATTATCGTTGAACTTTAGCTTCTTCTCTCGCATGGCTAATTAGCTACTTCTGTAATGCTCTGAGATATAGCCCAATTAGGTACTCTAAATTTCGCCAAACAGGGATTGAATGTCAATTAGTTTCTTACGTAGGCCAACATAAGTAGTTGTTTAAATATTAGCTTCTTTTGTTTTGCTTTGGCAGCAGGTGCTGTTAGGGGGGATGCTAAAGCTCCTGCGGCTAAAATCATGATATGACGTTGTTGTTCTGTAGTCCTTGAGATACTTGCAGTTTTGAGCAAAGGGGTGACACTGCACCTGACCGGTAAGTCCTTGAACTGAAGTCACTGATATGATATGCAGGCCATGTGAATATGAAATGTACCTTGAAATGGAGGAGTTTTTTGTAACCAACCACTCACTCTTGATTACGGGAAACTGATTACATGTTTGAATTACGCATATGCTGAGACGAAATCTATGATGAACATTCGCATACTTTTTACTTTCAACCTTTATAGTTTTTTACTCAACTTGTCAGTATGAAGAACAATTGCAAATGGATGGAGCCAATGTTAGGAAGAGGAACCTCTCAGCAAAATTGTTTGATGCAAATTCAGACAAATGTTTGATAAATTGTTGCAGCATAATACAGAACGCCCATTAGGCATCCATTTACGAGTTTCCTTTCCGGGCTTCTGAGTACCTTGATAAAATAATGAAGTACCCGTAGGATTGTGGGCCTCTCTGCGTCATTTGTTGTCCTATTATCAATGTGCAATTGTAACAGGTAGGAATCACAATAGGTAAACCTGAGACGCATGCACATAAAGGTCCAAATCCAACAATTTGTTGGATCAGGTTTAAGCTTTTCTATATGAACTCCATCAAAATCAGTCCGTTAAAATTATGATTTTTTTTTTCTAATTAGAACCATAAATGATAAGAAAGGACAAGATAATTAAGGTTGACTATATATATATATAATGATATCTTGGTTGCGCTTGAGCTGGATTTCGGTTCAAGCCCCTTATGTCCAAAAGTTTGATTTAAACTCAAAATTTTTCAGACTTAATTTATTAGCTTGCTGATTCAAGTTCGAAGTTTTTTGTTATCATTAATAATAACAAATGGTTATAGGTCTCTTTTCTTCAACTTTCGGAGTTTATATAGTAAGCAACTACAACAAAAAAGTAACTGAACAAATTAAATGTAAAATAAGCAAAGAACATGTTATATTTCAAAGAGATAAAAATTGCCAATAACAAAAATTCCAAGGGTTTTTAAGTTTTTGTTTGTATTTTCTAATTCAATCAAAAACTGTTTTTGGCTTTGTTTGTTTCACTTTTTAAAAATTATGAAAAAAATAAAAAGTGATTTTTGTAATCCATTTATCTACCATTAACTAAATATATATTTTTTAATTTTTTAATTGTTTAATTTTTAATAAGAATTATAAATAATTAATTTTTAGTTAATTAATTTTCAATTAAATAATTTTATATTTTATATTTTATTGATTAAAATTAATTATCAATAAAAATTATGAATAATTTTATTTAATTTTTGTACTTAGATTAAATAAATTAAATTTAATAATCATTAATAAAAATTATTAAATTTTAAATATCTTCAAAATATAAAAATTTCAAATAAATTTTGATTTAGTAATTAAAAATATTTAAAATAAATATTACTTTATAAATAAAAAGTTAATTTTTAAAATTTTTAATAAAATAATATAATTTTATTAACAATTTGTTAATAAATATTATATAAGAGATTCAAATAAATTTATTTAATTAAAAATTATTTAATATTACGTTTTATCTAATATGTAATTATTATAAGTAATAAAAATATAACAAACTAAATTGTACCATTTTAGTTTTTATTTGATTAAAAATAGAAAATTAAAAACTACAACTGAAAAACTAAAGTAGAACTAAACGACCTCTAAGATTATAATAACAAAACAAAAGACTAACTAAAAAAAAAAACTAAAATTTGACTAATTGACTAAGAAAGCAACTTACTAATTTTGCATTAATATCTAACATACTTCCTTTTAATGCATAAATATTTGGTTCTAAATTTTTCTAAATAAAATAAACTTTTTCATAAGAAAGTGGCTTAATGGACACATCAACAATTTGATCATAGGTACAATAAGATATTTGTATGCTCCCATGTTGTACCAACTTTCTAATAGGGTTTGACAGTTAAACTATACCTTAAGATAATTCGGAGTTGTAATAATAGAAGGTAATAATACATTATCCTTAACCAGATTCCGTCTTCACAAGGTTGTTACTTCACACTATCCGGTCGTTAAGGAGTGTTGTCAGACGTTAACCTTAATTAGTAATTAATTGGATTAATTACTACCAACTTAGTGATGAACCTATGTGGTCGCACACTTGCGAGTGTAATATTTCATGTTTATGATTATTTAATTTATTATGAGATAATTTATTAAATAATCTATATGGCATATTATTATTATTATTTTGCTAGCACAAAAAATATAATTAATATTGAAAATTCTCTTGTAAAAAAAATAAATAAAATCATTTTATAAATGATAATAATAATTAAAAAAAGGAAAAAGGCGTCAAATGGTAAAAGGCCTTGGTAGTTTTATTTTGGTTTGACATTTAAACCAAAACAAAATGAACTGACATGGTGTGGTTTTTTTAAGTTAAAAAAAACGTTGAAACACTTACGGAGAAGAGAGTAAGTTATTCTCTTTCATTTTGTACATTGAAATCAACAGAAAAAAAGAAAATTATTTTCTCTATTCTTGAAGAAAGAGTTCCTTAATTTTAACCATAATCATATCGAGTGTTGAAAGGGGGATGTATTTCTCGGTATGAAGTGCATAGAGACTTCGTATCTTCGAAGTTCACTACCAATTAATCCTTATAAATTTCAGGTATTTGTCTTTGCCTATTCTAGGATTGCAATTTTTTAATTTCAGCTGCGTATGCGATCCATCAAAAACTTCACGTGAAACCTAATATACTTGCAATTTCTACTTCAAGAATTAAAATGCGCAGATGGGAAGCTAGTTTATTCTATTTTTTTGGAAGTTGTAATGGAAAAGTTGCAAGAGCAAAATATAGGATGCAACAATTTCACCTTTTAGCAATGCGATGAATTAGGGTTGGTTATTCTGATAATTTATGGCTTTGTTAAATATTTAATTACAACTTTTATTAATAAGTTAAAATAAAAAGAAAAAGGACCATGATCTCATGGATGAGTAACTAAATCAAAAAGTACTTTTCTTCTCTAATGCTTCAAACATCCATTTCCTAATTGAAAAGCAAGAACTTGGTTAAATTGGTAAATTAAGTTAGCATTACATGAGACTATATGAAGTTACGAAAAGAATTGGATCAGTGGTGTATCGATTGAAGTTACCAAACGAACTTGTGAGGATTTACAATATCTTCTATGTGTCTATGCTTCGCAAATATCTAGCTGATCCATCTCATGTAATCACAGAGCAACTAGTGAATTTAAAGAAATATTTGACTTTCGAAGAAGAATCGGTGCAGATTCTTGACCGCAGAGACGAAGTTTTGCGTAATAAGATTATTCCTTTAGTTAAAGTGTTGTGGACGAATCACGTAGTAGAAGAAGCTACATGGGAGCCCGAGCACCAAATGCGTGCATTATATTCCCATTTATTTTGAGCATGTCATTGTACACTTGGTTAAACTTCAAGAACAGAATTTTTTGTAAGGAAGGGTGATTGTCAAACCCTAAACTTCTTCTTTCGCGTGTTTATAAAACTTCATTTCATGTGAATAATGTTTCCGGGGGAATGTAAATTTTATTTTCACTAAAAGGTGAATTGGGGACCCGACCCTGAATGATTTGACGATACTTGAAACAAGTATTAAAATTAGACAATAGTCGAAAAATATTGAAGTTGAATGGTATGTAAATGGACCAAAAATAAATTTGATCGTATGGATTTACGATAGATCAAGACTGACCTTGTTTTAAATTATCGTGGAGTATATTAGAAGCATTTTCGGGCTAAAAATAAGGACATAAATCAAGTAAACCAAGCGTGAGAGAATCAACCATAGTTAAGGATACTTAAAGTAAATCAATCCAAATTAGATGTTGATATGTTTAGGTGTAACATGTTAATAAGTGGAGATGAAACTCCTATCGAAATTGGACAGATTTTTCTTAAGCCATTTAATTATTTTGGACAAGAAATAGTACATGTACATGTGAATGGGTCTTAAGGGGCAGCTATTATGTACATGAAGAAGTTCTCATTATTTTGGAACAAGAATGCATGAAAACCTCATGCTGCCACGTTCAAGAAGGAGTAGATGTGAGGAACATAAAATTTGTTACATGCGAGACCAATACATAGTGTGGACGTGTTTCATTTTGGTGAGACAAAATCAAAACAACTTGTTATATGTAGGAGACAAGAACTGTCTTGGATGATGTAAGAAGTTAATGGGTTAATTGAACAAAGACGGTAAGAGCTAACATAATGGACAGCTGTTGGAAACAAACCATGCAACGTGTTGGACAACTTTCTTCAACGTGTAACTTATACAAGGATGCTGAAGGAGCTGCTCCACCTTCATTCCACTGACACTTTACTACTCCTTTGGACCAGAGTTGGTGATGGATAATTGCAGTTGCTCCCTTCACGCATAGATCTTCCAAGTTTTGTCTATAAGAAATAATTTTTACATGGTGCTTAAGCATCCAACCATGGATAACATCTTCATCAATGCCAGCTACATGCAGGGAAAAGATGGACAACACGCTACCACCTAATTTTGGTATGCTAAACCATTGTTGCCCTTCCCTTTAACTGGTCACATGAATGCTTAAGCTGGTTACATGAATTCCCTTGCTAATTGCGTGAATGTTTGAACTGCTTGCATGGTTAAATGAAGAGAAAAACAACATGGTAAATGGAGACAAAAATAGCCTGGTTACATGTAAAGAAAACATCATGTATATCCGCATCCTATGTATGTTGTTCAATGGTTATTAATTGGCAGCATGTAGATACCATATATATGGCTCAATGGTTGTTCAATGGCAGCATGTATGTTGTACATAGTTCAATGGTTCAATGAAAAGAAGACAACATGTAAACATTATATACGTTATTTAAATGAAAAGATGACGTTATGTATAAATTATGGACGCTGTTCAATGGCTGTTTAATGGTTGAATGAAAAGAAAACATAAATTTATTTATACTAAATGCTAAGATTTTGGCTAAGTCCTTTGTCCTAAAAATTGGAGAATAAGGTGGTAAGTTATGGATGTACTTGGCAGGTTTTAGGAACCCTTCAGGGGCTCCCTCATAGCTAGGTAAGATAGTAAAATTTTCTCGTCACCGTAAACTCAGGAATAGTATGGGAAAAGCACAAAACGCGTAAGGGTGGTTAACGATAAACTACAAATTGTGAGTGTATTTTTAAATTGATGTTGTAAAGATGGTTTTTACCTTACTATGAAAATTATGTTTATGAATAACTTTATCAATGCTACTACTTGAATTTAAAAGTCAATCTTCATGAGGTTTACATATGCTTTGATTTTGTTGGATCGCGTATGGCCCGAATATTCAAAATATACTGTGGAAAAGACCATACAACGGCGTGAAGTATAATCGAAAACACTCAGAATGTACGAACATACCTTTATGTCGTGGATTG
>JAOQMR010000002.1:6455638-6467809 GCA_027563865.1 Erythroxylum pelleterianum | reverse complement strand
CAAATATCCTTCCTTTCCTATACTGCCTAAGTTTCTTATGAAACGTGATTCTGCCTTGCCTGAATATTTTCTGCAGCGTATAAGATAAGAGCCAGAGTACTTAAAAATAACCAAATCTTCAAAACCAATTTTTTTCGCCTTAATTCAAAGAATGTTATATAGAGTCCATAATATGCATGGAAGGAAGTATGCATTAATCTCACAGAAAAATCCATTTCTTAAAACCTACAAAATGGAAAGATTAATAGAGAGAGAAGCCAAATGCCAGTCAGGAGGAAGAAAAAGAAGGAACAACCCCAGATCATAGGACTTGATATATATCTTCAAGCAGAACTGTTAAACTTACCTTTCCAAATAGAACTTTCCAGACAATACTGTGCACAAAAGATAGTATGCCCAATAATCGTGTTTCCCTTCTATTACCCTGTTGCAGTAAACCAACAAGAATAAGAGGTCAACAGAAAATGTAATTTCATAATTTCAATTCTCATGCTTTATCAAACTGAAATATCTTTCAAACATAAAGATACAGAAACCATCTTGATGAAAACGAAACTGACCCTAGCAGAAAAGGAAAAGAAGCAAACAAAATTTTATTATCTGAAATCCAATTTTGAGTAGCAATCATGTAAACATCTTAGTTGCCACTCACACGTTCCGTCCACCTGAAGTTGGATTTATAACATTTGTGAATTCAAAAAATGTTCATGGCAAGAAAAGATTAGCAATTTAAAGCTTCTGCAGCCAATAAATATAGTTAATTTGCAAAATAAAGACAATTTATAATGTGTATTTGCTATATCCATATCATAACAGCATCTAAGGATCTTCACATGTTTTATTTCAGTTCAAAATAGGGTCACATTAACATTTTTAGGGCTCGTCTTAAAACAAGGTAGCAGCTCACGTAATTATATTGAAAAATAACCAAGAAATGTGATAACAACTGTGCCAGCACTTTCAAGAAGAAATCCAACAAATTTCCTACCTTGTCCCTGTGGCAAAGAAGTTCCAGAACCCGGCCCCCAACAGCATAGCCTGCATCTTCAAGCCTGTTTCATTTAACAAAGATTAGTGAACATAATATTGACTCCATACAGTAATATATATAAAGTCTTGTTGAGGAACAACAATTAACATAATGTAACTTTTATATGGTTGACCAGAAATCCTATGTTGGGATATGAAATCTTAGACATCTTCTACATTATTGACCCTGTATTTCAATCAAAGATATAACATGGCCATCATAACTAACATTTATTGAGGTGCTTTACGCATCAATTGCAAAAAAAAAAAAAAAAAAAAATTCAGGCTTACCTTCGTTCCAATTCAGCAATGTTGTCAACCTGAGTCTGATGTATTGAACCAGCTCAGAAAACAAAAAAGCAAATGCACTCAAACTGACCTGAAAAATGGAGTAACAATTGACTGAGAAACAAGAAACCTTCTATAGAAGTAACTATCCCGTTCTTTATTAGAAAACAAACTTGAATTTCTGTTCAACTTTTAAGACGTAAGTTCATTTTGTACTTGATCCAGCCTAGAAATTGAGATCACACACCTAATATGAAACACGAAATACTCAAAACTTGCAATTTCCCGAACGTTTAACTACGAAGACCCCAAGGGATGCACACATTGAGCATTTCAAATAAGACACAGATACTTTTTACTTCAACTTTTCAAAATTTTCCATTCGAATCCATCTCAAGTTATGGACTTTAAGATGTAGAATTCAAAAGTAACATGGATAGCATAGCAATCAAGCTACCTGAACCGAAATAAACAAAAATAAATGCCTCCAGCCCTATATACATTAAGCATCTCACTTGAAGAAATTCATAAAACTACCCTAAATCGATAAACTACAGCTTCATTAGATAGTAATTTTGCTCAAATTTCTCATGAACGAAATAAACAACTACCTCTTGTTTACCCTTACTAAGGGGCTTTTCTAGGACGTTAGAGTATTGCTTGATCTTCCCCACTCCGATCATGGTCCTAGGGAAATTGTTGCCACTTACCAAGCTCGCTCTCTCAACAAAAGGTACGCATGAATCGCCTCTGCAATGAACAAAATTTACTGAGATTGCTGAAATTGCAACAATCGAAACGAAGAACCCAAATCCAAAAGAGGAAGCACCCTCAACGCAACTTTTCAGTATTAAGAAACAGAAGTTAAAAGTGGAAAAAAGATATTACCTTTCATGGAAGAATCACACTGGAGAAGAAAGAATATAGATTTCTCAAGTGGGTGGTACGAAAAACAAGCTAGAGAGGAAGGAGGAGCAGCTGTCTCAAAAGGGTAAAAGAGATTTGATTAGATTTCAGTAAATCGACAACCATGAATTTGGAGAAGAAAAGAAGAAGCTTCAGGAGGGAGGGTCGATGAAGACGTCGAAGGATAAAAAAGTCTTCGTAAGAATAAGTTTTCTTGGAATAGTAAAATATGGGTAGAAAAGAGTATTAGTTATTCCTCAAATTTACGGAATGTATATTCCGTATCATTAGTTATTCCTAGCTTACTTTTAACCAAACGCAAGATTAATAAATGGGATAGGAATATGCACGGAATAGCATAGCTATTCCGTCAAAGCAAATAGAGAGTCCCATAATGTTGAAACCAAAGGCACTAATGTAAATTATCAAATGATACTTCTTTATCACTATGGCATAAGTGTTTGGATCATATCTCTAAAAAAAACAATTTACAAGCTTATGTTGGAAGGAATTCTTAAAACAGTTAATGAATCAAAATATGATATTTGTATTGAGTGCGTAAAAGACAAAACTATAAACAATATAAAAAAAAGTTGAGAGAGCTAAAGACGTCTTAACATTAATATAGACAAATATTTATGGGCCATTTCTTACAACATCATTGAATGGTCAACAATATTTTATCACGTTTCTAGATGATTACTCTTTATATGACTACCTATATCTAATTTATAAGAAATCGCATGTATTGGACATCTTTAATTTATATAAAGTCAAAGTTAAAAATCAACTTGGTAAAATTATTAAGGCTGTAAGATCTAATCATAGTGGTGAATTCTATGGTAGGTATGATAGATCAAGTGAACAATGTCTAGATACATTTGCTTGATTCCTAAATAAGTGTGAGATTGTCCTTAAATACATCATGTTGGGTTCTCCAAACATGAATAGTGTAGCAGAGAGGCAAAGTAGAGACTTTAAGTATATAATACAAAGTTTGATTTGTCGTACAACTTTACCTTACTCATTTCAGGGAGATGTATTAAAGACCATAATGTACATACTCAATATAGTTCCTACAAAAGCTACAAACAAAGCCCCTTACGAGTTATAGACGTATAAGAAACCTATCTTAAAGCATTTACGCATTTGGGGATATACAACTGGGACAAGGCCCTATAAGCCAAATGAAAACAAACTGAAAGCAAGAACTGATAGTATTTATTTTATAAGATACTATGAGAGATCGTGGGGATTTAAATTCTACAATCCCAAAACAAGAACATTATTTGAGACTGAAAATGCTCACTTATTTGAGGATGATGAGTTTGATGAGGAAGATAAGGGTAACAACTTTGTTTTTAAAGAGGAGTTGGTCAATGTTTCTCTCCCTATAAGTTGTTTTTGATGATGATCAAGTTTTCATTCCCAGTGTGATTCAACAACACCCAATATAAATATATGACAATGTAGAGCTTTCTACCCAATAAGATCATCCAATTGTTCCTCAATCCATTGTTTATAAGGAGTATGGGGATTAAACTCTACAAACTCAAATTCAAGTAGAACTAGTGCCTTTAAGAAGATCCGTAAGGGAAAGGAGAAGTTCAATTATTGTTATATTTCTCTAAAAACATGAGGAAAATGTTAACTAACTGGGAGATGATCCACTCACCTTCCACTAATCAATTGAAAACTCTTACTCTCATAGGTGGATTAATGTTATGGATGAGGAAATGCAACCCATGAGAAACAATGACCTTTCGAATCTTATTCCATTACCTGAAGGTATGAGAACTATTAGTTGTAAATAGATTTTAAAACCAAAAGGGACTCATAGAGATATATAAACCTTGTATTGTCACTAAAGATTTACTCGTAAGGTAGCAATTGACTATAAAGAGACTTTCTTCCTAATTTCATTGAAATACTGACATCTTTTTCAATAGAGATTTTAAGGAAATAATTTATATGAAATGACCAAAGGGGTTAGCATATGAGAAACCTAACCAATTGGTTTGTAAACCTAAGAAATCCATCTATTGGCTCAAACAAGCTTCTTGTCAATGGTACTAAAAAATTTATTAAGTTGTTCTCTCATTTGGATAGTAATGAAGATTTTGCGTACCATAAATTCATTGGAGTATATTCATTTCTTGGCATTATATGTGGATGATTTTTTGCTTGCCAACAATGATGCGGAATTGCTTTAGGAAACTAAGAAATTTCTTTCCGAGTAATTTAAAATGAAAGATCTTGGTGAAGCATCCATCGTATTCGTTCATGTGAAATTCTAAGATTATCATAAAATGGTTACATTGAAAAGGTATTGCAACGATTTATCATACAAAATTGTAGACCTCATGATACCCATGTGTCTAAAAATCATGAATGTAGTAGACAACAATGTATGGAGAATGAAATATAATCCAACTTTATGCATAATATCTCTTATACATTGGTAGTAGGGAGTTCAATGTATGCACATCTGCACTCGCCTTGACCTAGCGTATGTTGTTGGAATACTTGGCAGATACCAAAGCAATTCAACAAGAGAACATTGTGTAGCAACCAAAAGATTCTTCTAATATTTACAAAACGCCAAGGATTATGTACTCATATATAAGATGTCAAACAAACTTGAGATCATTGGGTTTTCTAATCCTAACATTTTTAGATGCCAAAATAGTTGTCAATAGCATTTGGTTATATATTTTTGTTGGTCAGAGTTACGATTTCTTAAAAGAGTACCAAGCAGACACTCATTTCATCTTCCAATATGGAGGCTGAATTTGATCCATGTTATGAGACATCCAATCATGTTATATGGCTATGCAACTTCATTATAGGATTAGGAGTAGTCAATGATATTGAAAGGCTACTCAAGTTATATTATAACAATAGAGCAACATTTCAAAAAAAAAAAAAAACAATAGAGCAACAGTTTTGTACTGAAATAGCAACATGAGCTCTTCTAGATATAAACATATAGACATTAAGTTCTTTGTTGTGAAAGAAAGAATTCATAGTAGTTTCGCTAATGTTGAGCTTATAGGAAGTTGATTAATTTTTTTCTCCACGTAACTTGCTTATAGACACCAAAATTAGGCCCAAGTCTCTTAAAGATAGGCAATAACATACAATCCAAGATTAAAGGGGAAAAAAACAAAATCTAACTAAAAAATAGAAAATAAAATTTGACAACAAAATTCTTTCAACAAAAACTTAATTTACTATTTTTTGTTTAATATTTAACATATACTAGTAATATTATTTTGAAATTTTCGTTTAATGCAAAACGTTGAGACTATCATATTATGTATCAAGTTTCTTAACTTTTGTTTGGTATCTAATTAGCAAAATTGTAATCGAATTTAGTTCAATAATATTGAATATTGCAAGACTAAAACAATCACACCCGACAAGAGAGTAGTGGGTTTTGGTCCGTGACCACAAGATGGTCAAACTTGCTCTTTATAATACGGTGGATTCCTCTTTCAGTGGGGTTTACCTAATTTTTGCAATGCACTATATGTTTAGAGTTATTTATTCTATGACCATCGCTTCTCTGTTCTTATCAATATTTCGAGGACTGTGTATTGCCAATGCGCTTTATGAGGTAAACCTTGGAAGCTCAACTCAAGGTTGTCGGTGACCACCGGAGGAATTGGCTTCACATTCAAAAGGAAAAGATTCAACAAAGAAAAATGGTAGCGACTTGGACGTTCAGATAAGTAACTTCAGTTGGTAATTATTTCCATTTGAAAACCATTAAAGCAAGCACGGTTTTAGGCTTTTAGCCCATTTTTCAACCCTATAATGTCTAAATTTTTAAAAATATACTTGCACGTCACCACCTTCGACACTACGATGGTTTATAATAAAATAGAATGATTTATAATATAATGAAATAAAATATAAATAAATATAATGTTAGAAAATAGTTTTAAGCTTTTAGCCCATTTTTTAAGGAATGAAATCACCTGTTCCATAATTGCTGTGCCAATGTTTCATTGTATCTGGTCCATATATTTTTGTGTGTCCCATATAAATGTATGGACCAGATGCAATAAAACAGCACTGACACAGCAATTATGGAACAGGTGATCTGTTCCCATTTTTCAACCCTATAATGTCTCAATTTTTTAAAATATACTTGCACGTCACCACCTTCGACATCTATGTTTGTTTGATGATTTATAATAAAATAGAATGATTTATAATATAATGAAATAAAATATACATAAATATAATGTTAAAAAATTATTATTTGAAAAAGATGAAATAATTCATAATGTAATATAGTAAAATATCATTTAAATGAAAGGTACATATAGTATAAAATTGTTGATCATTTTATATTTTATCTTGAACCTTAAATCAAAGGTTTTTTATTTTTACTGTTTATAACGTAATGAAATGAAATATGAAATCTTCCTATTCATCTCATTTCATTCCATTCTATTATAAACTCTTCTTTCAAATGATGAAATAATATTACATTTCATTATATTTTATTAATAAACTCCTAACTAAACATTGAATAAGGATGTAATCTTTTTTCTTTTGTCCACGAGGTGTTTTAAAAGGGTTCCAACTATAAGACACCTTTAAGCTATCCACATCCAAACTAATCTCTGCTCGAGTCGGGTAGATCCCTTGCGATAAGCAAAACTTTAACCCTAAATTTTAAACGACTATAGACATAAGGACAATTTGAACCCGTATCTTCACTTAAACTAAAAGAACCTCTTATCACGATAAGATTAAAAAAGGAGCTCGCATGGGTAACTCAGTTGGTCATTGGAAGAAAAGTTGAGATCAAGGCCTCAAGTTCGAGTCCCGGCAGCGGTAGTGTGGGAGCTCATCCAATGTGGTGACTCCTTGTGCGCACCGACATTGGGCCACTCTTCTGAGAAGCTGGCTGAGATCAGACCATGATTTACCCCCTCACTATTCTATCGGGCCGGGGTGTAAGGGCGTTTAGGGTGGGCAATTTCAACTTTTGAGATCAAGATTAAAAAAGGATGTAATCTTTACTGACGCATAAAGAAGTCTCTCAACAATTTGCCAAGTCAACGTCGTAGTGGTTGCCACAGTAACGTTAGAACATTTAAATAAAAGAACAAGTTGGATATCGATTTAATTTCTCAACTCTCATGAAGACGTCTCCTTATCAGAAACTCGCTTTCCAATCCAACCACTATAAATTCGTGGATCACTTTCTAATTTTCTTTTAAAGTTCTAGGACATCATTTTGATTAAGGAGAGGAGAAGGTGGCTTCTGGAGTCCACTCGTCACGCTTGATGCACTTCTAGTCCTAGTCCTAGTTATTTCGTACAAGAAAATTTTAATGAAAATTTGCAAAAACTTACATTATGTGTTAATTAAATTCAATTTTTCACTTAATTCAAAATTACTAATTTTCAAATTTTTATATTAACTGTTGATTAAATTTATTTCATCACTTAACTCAAATTATTGATATGTCAAAAAATAATTTAAAATATATAATATATATTCAAGAATATAGTGAATATACATTTAAAAGGATAATAAATGCAAATTATACTGTTATCAATATATATAATCTAATATTGAAACAAAATTCATATTTTATTAAACATATATATGTAATTTTATATTACAAATTTGATGAAATTAATATTCAATATAATTTAAAAATCAAGTATTAGTTATGTCAAAATTTTGATAAAAATGAATATTTATTTGATGCAATATGATAACTTATTAAATATTAAATACAAAAATTTGAAATATGTCAAATAACGGTCCAATTGCAATTGTTAATAGTTGAGTCCGCCCATCGTCATGGTTGCCTGGATTCCCCACTTGAGAACTGGTTAAAGCTCAATGTGGATGGCAGTGTACTAGTCAGTTCGGGCATGGCAGGTATTAGTAGCTTAATTCGGAATAGTCATGGTACATGAATAATAAGATTTTCATGCTGTGTTGGGATCACTACCATCATGGTTGCGGAACTCTAGGTTCTTCGATTTGGTATCCATTTTGTCAAAAAAATTTAGTGCGATGGATTGATTATCGAATCCAACTCAATGGAAGCATTTCGCTGCCTAAGCTATTCTCGGGTGGATCTCCAATTTCATCCCTTAGCCAATATGATCTATGATATCCGCTCCTTTCTAGTCATTGGCCCACGGTTTATTACCGCACATATCCTGCGTGAAAATAATCAATGCACTGACCACCTAACCCGTATGAGCTCGGGCTTCGTACATGGCGAGCATGTGTGGCACAGCCCACCTCCCACACTTGATCCTCTTTTGCGCGCGGATGCACACGAGATTGCTTTCCCTCGACGTTCAGCTTAGTTTCCCCCCTCTGATGTACCAAAAAACAAATTAGTTGAGTGAAGGTCACGCTGTGCTGTCTGAGATTGTTGGTTGGTGAACAATGACAACTGACCGTACGTACAATACTGAAACATATGTCGACAGTGACTTAGCAATATAACCGTAACGATAACGTTACTATTAATTTAATAATAACAATATTATTAAATTAATAATAACTGTCCCCATTAGATGGTGAAATTAATCCCAGACGACCCTTAAACTTAGGCATGCTTTGTATTTTGGAAGGTTGTGTATACATCTTAGGGTATAAAAAAAAGCCTTGTCCCATATAACGAAGGAAAGTTTCGTATGCACAAAGACTAAATTGTTGCCCAGAAAAACTATTGAGTTATTATAATATAAATGATTATAGTTATTACGTGACAAAATTTAAATAATTGTTATAATTTTTATTTTAATAATAAATTATAATAACGTAATTTGATAAAAATCCATTTAAATATTTTAATGAATTCAGAATATTTTATAAAATAAATAAGAGTACAAAAAGATAACGCATTTTTATTATTAAATCAATCATATGTAAAATTAAAATACTCCTCTTTTATTACAAAAGGTTTGTGGTCTGACATTTATCATTTGAAACATTTGTTAAAAGTACATTTTACCAATTATTAACAAAATTAACGGAAATTAATGTTTAAAGTAATAGCATTACATCAATAAAATACTTAAAAGTGGAAAAAATACAAATAGTGAAATAATCAAAAGCTTCAGTACTATGAAAATATCTCCATCTCTAGTTATTTTACGGGCAATTTTTAAAATTTTAAATAAGAAAATTTTATGACCTTCAGTTATATAAAATATTTTAAAAAGTAAACTAAAAGTTAATCCAATAAGAATAGAAATTTAAAGTTTAAAATATTATAACAGAATAAAATTGGCTAAAAACAAAATAAAATAAAAGAATTTAAAATATAGTTAGAAAGATTGTTCTTGTCAATTAAAAAATTTAAGTTTTAATTAAAAATGATTGTTATTAAAAATTAATTAATTTATTTTAGGTTATAAGAATTTATTATTTTATAAAAATTAATAAAATATTTTTTACATTAAAATACAAAAATTTAATCCCAATTTAAAATAAATTAAAAAAAGAAGAAGGGATAAATAGAACACGACACAAGGATCCAGAAGATAGACAGCGGAGGCAATTCCCAAACCAAGATAACACGACACGTTTTAAAGAAAAAATGCCTAAATAGTAAAAATACCCTCATCTGAGACCTTTTTCCTCAACCGGTAAGTCAACTCCAACTTAAAGTGAAGTATCATTAGGACACGTGTTTGAACCATAGCCCCCAGATTTGACAGAGCATTTCAATCAGGGACGGATCCAAGGGGGGGCTGGCAGGGGCTATAGCCCCCCCTAGACTAAAAATTTTTCATATATATATAGGCGCCAGCCCCCCCTAAACTAAAAATTTTTCAGAATATATACATATATATAGGGGCCAGCCCCCCCAAGATTAAAATCCTGGATTCGTCGCTGCTTGTACAATCGCAATTGCCATTGATATTCCCAGTTTCCATTTCCTCTTCACTCAACTGGCTGTTTCGGTGAGTCAATTCGATGATTTTGAGTCACTGATCGTGTGAAAGCAGCAACTTTAATAGGCGTGGATTAAAATAAAAAGTCTATTGCTTAATCCATGATCCATCCAATTAGGGTTATAAGAGTTTGTAGAGCATGAATGCTTGAGCATTTACGTCCATGTATGAATATAAACATACAATAACAGATTATGTCGATCTTTGCCAATTCATAAATTTGAGATGACCTGTGTTGATGAAGATGATCGACAACGTGAAAAATTTTGTATTATGTAAATTTTTTACTACAAAAAGACATCGTATTAGGTACGGAATAGAGTTGGAACAATTATGGGGGATGTGTGGGGCCAAAGGTTATAAAGAATCATAAGGTAGTGTGTCAAATGTCAATCTCTTTAGAAAAAGAAGGGAGTAACAAATAAAAAAGCAACATCTAACTCTTGCTTTTTGCTTTTCTCCTTGCTTTTTCTTTTATCCAATCAGAAATTTAAGTGTGCGTGATAGTAGGAAATTTGTTTGTAATTTAATTTATTTTAAAAAGATTTTTAATCTTTTAAATAAAAATTAAATTTCAATTTTTCAAAAAGATTATTTTTCTTAAACTTTCATTAAAAATAATGATAAAATGCAAATGATATGAACAATATATATATATGAACTAAAAGAAAATTATAAATTATGAAAAAATTCAATAATTTTTAAAGATTAGATAATTTTTAAATAAATTAATTCTCATGAGAATCTTATATCTTTTACCATATATTTGTATAGAGTTATTTATGACACCGACATATAGAGATAAAAGAAGAGTAATTTTGGAAACTTCATAATAGTTAATTTTTTCTATAAATATTTTATTGCTCAATTTAATTTAATTTTATAAATTATGATTATATTTTATACATAGTACTGTATGAAAATATATAGTACTGTATGAAAATTTATTTTATTTTTAAAAAATGAAAGGAATATTTTTGCTTTAAAATGACTAAATATTTTGTTAATGAGTTGAGTTTAAATTTAAAATTTTAGATAAAAACTTAAAGTTAAAAATTCGCATCTTATATGGGAGTATATATAAACTTAATATTTCAAAAAATTAAAATTTAATTCACATCTTATATGGGATTAGATATAAACTTAAGATTTCAAAAAATTAAATTTTAATTCGATCTTATTATATTAAGAATGACATGAATACTTTAAGGTTCGAGATAATCGATTTGGTAAAGTATTCTTATGAGTAATCAGTTTTAGAAAAATTGTTTAAGTATAAACTTAAATCTAAATCTAATCATGCTCAAATAATCAAGCCCAAACCTAGAGTCTCTACACTTGCTCAATTCATATCTAATCACAATACTCAAGCGAGAAGGAGAGTCATTGAAGTTGCATCCTCGCAATCGCAGCATAACTCGTAATCTATAGTTCAGACCTTTGATTTGAAGCTAACCTAGTTCATATTACATGAATGGATGAAAATAAATCAACTGGTATATCTTCCCTTACAGGCCAGAAGAAAACTTAACTGTTAACATTTGCAAGAGACGCCATCTGAAGCTAAATTTAGGTTGAAGAGGCACTGATGCTCTAGGAAAAGTTATAATTCCCCGAGGTTATTATACTACTAGATTCAACAGCTGCAGTGGACATGATAGTGGTACCACTGTCTAATCCAGTTAGAGTGAAAGAGTCCAACTCATTGTCTCTAATCACACTAGTGCCCTATTCAGAATCCGGACTCAAACGTTTAATTGCAACAATCTTTTCTCCTCCATCAATCTCTCCATTGAAAACTTTGCCAAATCCTCCTTTACCAATAACCAACTCATCATCGAAATTGTTAGTTGCAGCTCTTATCTCAGAGAGTGAAAAGTGTTGGCACAGTTCTGCTGGCAATGCAGAAGCTTCAGAATTCGTGGACTTCCCTTTGTAGAAGTTCAACCAACAACAAGTCAACGATTCACGACGAGAATCCCAGTGCTTCCCCTT
>JAOQMR010000002.1:6440754-6454464 GCA_027563865.1 Erythroxylum pelleterianum | reverse complement strand
ACTGGGCTGTGCAGGTGTGGATTAAGCCCATAGGTGAGACCGGTCGATCGGCCTGTTAGATGCAGCCGACCCATCCAAATGTAATGTTAAAGAAATAAAAAGGAGGATCTGCAACAAGCCTAAGCCCATTGAAGAAACCGAAATCGAATCATTGATAGCGAAGGAAGGAGCTATTATTAGGCAGTTTCTTCCGCCAAATTAAGTGCACATTTAAACACAATTCCCCCCTTTTTTTTCTTAAGAAAACCTTGTACTTGGAAACTCTTCCTTTTGATATGCAAACTCCCAAACACACTAGTATTCCTAACCGCATCACACCAATGACACCATCACTTGCAAATAAAAAAGTACAGAACTATAATCACCCCATATGAACCTTACCTAGTAGTAGCATTTTAGATTATAAAAAAAATTACGGTCAACGTAAGTACATGCAACCCACCCCAATCGGCGGAGCTTTATCTCCAAGCAAAGGTACATCTTGCCTAGTCATAGCAGCTCCTAGTACTACTAGTTACGGGTCAATGCCTAACACTTTTAAATTGTATATACATACATGCGTGATGCTTAACGAATATACCTTTTATAAAATGTATGTGCTTGGGTTTACGGTTTACCTTAAAAGTGGACCCCACCATTTAGACCTCACCAGACAGGAACTACCTTATGCAGGACCCACACCGGAGTGTGTGTGGTCGTTCAATATTATATATATATAGATATAAAAAAGAAAGGCAGGACCAGGAGCAGAAACAAAAGCGTAAAAGGGGTGCTTTGCCTACATAAGGGCAAATCACAACTTAGGAAACCAATATACTTTAATTTCCATTCCTATTAGGACAGGATTTTCCGATTTTGAGGTTTTTGGAAGAGAGAGAGAGAGAGAGACACGTTTAAGAAATTATGAACTCATTTCTTTTCAACACTAAATAAGAAAATAGGGCAAAAATCACATGGAAGAAGAGCTGTCTGCTCCGTTACGCCCTCCTTCCTATTGCTTTTAATTTTGTAGGTTAAGATTTATACGCTCTCTTTCTCTCTCTGTATCTCTCACTCTCTCTATTTCTCTCGCTTTGCTTTCGACTCTCTGTCTCTGTCTCTCTCTCTCTCTCTTCATTTGTTTCCTTTTTTTTTCCCCCATAAGATTTGAGATTGTAGTAATGGCGTGTGAAGTGTAATTGAGGTGAATTAAGAGGTTTTACGATCTGGGTAATCCTTATTTTGCTGGTGATTTTGTGGGAGAGAGAGGGAGATGGAGGAGAGTGTGTTGTGCCAGTGGAACGTTGTCAGATCTCTGCTTGCGATTGTTCAATGGTGGGCTTTCAATGTTACCGTGATTGTCATGAACAAGTGGATCTTTCAGGTCTGTTCTGTTCCTATGCTTGTTCTCATTTGCTAAGAATTTCTTCGTTATGGTTTTTGCTTAAATCTGTGTTGTCTTGATTCTCAAAGATGTTTGTTTTATTGTTTAGCTGAAACTTTTTGGCTAACTGGCAATTGTTTTCAGATCTTGGTTGACGGGGTGCCTAATTTGGTGTTTTTGCCGATGACTTGTTGACTCTTGTTTCACGATTTGCCTAATTTTGATATTTTTGATCTTCGAATATGTGATTTTGTTCTTCATAGATTTCGGGGGTTAATGTACTCTATTTTATTTATTGCTGGAGATATATTATTGTTGCTCATTTTACTGACTGATTTGGATAACCTTACGTTCTTGACTTTTAACCAGGAAAGGAAATTTTGGCTTCAGCTTGTTGTTCAAATATTCTTGTTTCCAGCTTTTTGGGTGATATAATTACTCTTATGACTTGTGCGAACCAATAAGCTAGGAATAATGCTGTTCACCAAACAAGGCCCAAAAGCTGGCGCGTGGATTTGCCGTAGAGATATAAACTTCTTAGTGATGCCTTATTCCGGGATTAAAAACCTTAATACTACGAAAAAAATCCTGCTGCTGCAATTGTTGATTGTTGTTTCTGTTCTAACAGTGACTTGAACTGGGTTTCACATTTTGGTTTCTGTTTTTTTGTCACGCGGTTATGCTCAACAGATGTAGGACATATTGTGATTAACGGAGTACAATCTCCTGCCATATTGTGACACTGTTTGCAAGTTTGTTCAATATAAGTTATGAGGTTGGTCTATGTTGACAAGAGGGGAAGAAAGAGTGGTGAAAAAGTTGCAGTCAACTATTGTTATTTTCTCTTTTAACCTTGCCTGCCTTCAGATTCTGCTCCTTGGGGATGGTGAAAGGATTGAAATATAAACAGAATTTTGAGAATGCTTATTTTGGATGTTCTTAGGATGTGTATCTCCGTGGAGATATCTATGCAAGCTTACATATTCTGTAACATACTTATTGGTTATGTTCAAAGTCCAGAATGGCGTTATTTTTGCTTTGTCGTTCACAATTTTGTTTTGTCCTTGCCTTGTATTTTGGACTAGTGACTTGCTGTCAAGTTTAACTGTTTACTCACTGACTGTTGCTTCAGATAGGGATGGCAGTGGCTCAGGCCCGAACTCCCTAAGGCTCAAGCCTGTGCCCCAAAAAAATTGGCAGCGTGACTTGAGCTCTTTTGGGTTTTGGGCATACCCGAAAAGCCCAAACCAGCTTGCTAGACTGAATTTTTGGATGTTTGGCCACAAACACGGCTCATAGCTCTGTTTGTGTGTGTGTGTTTATGTATATGTATTGGATACTTCAGGCCAAAGGGTGCCTGAAGCCTGATCGGAGCCTGATTTTTTTACAGGCCATGTCTGGGCCTTTTTGTTGTCAGCCCTAGTTTCAGTAACTCTTTTGTATCTGCAAGAAGTATCTGATTTGATTTCATGGTCATCTTTTTTACTGTGAATCTGCAATGTTTTCATTGTACAGAAATGTGATTTCAAGTTTCCACTATCAGTCTCCTGTGTTCACTTTATATGCTCATCCATTGGAGCATATATTGTGATCAAGGTTTTGAAGATCAAACCATTGATAGTGGTTGACCCTGAGGATCGATGGAGAAGGATATTTCCGATGTCATTTGTGTTCTGTATCAACATAGTGTTGGGGAATGTCAGTTTACGTTACATTCCTGTCTCTTTTATGCAAACAATAAAGTCTTTCACTCCTGCTACTACAGGTCAGGCTCATTTGCCTTAAGCATTAGCTATTATCTGATCATAGATTTTGGTATTTTTCATGCTTTCTTAGCACTTGCATCTTGTTTCCGATGGATTGTCGCAGTTGTTTTACAGTGGATGGTTTGGAGAAAATACTTTGATTGGAGAATTTGGGCTTCATTAATACCTATTGTTGGAGGAATACTTCTCACATCTGTCACTGAGCTTAGTTTTAACATGCTTGGATTTTGTGCCGCCATGTTTGGATGTTTGGCTACTTCTACAAAGACTATCCTGGCAGAATCTCTCCTTCATGGTTACAAGTTTGACAGGTACAGGAACTGCTACTAGCAAATTTTCTTCCTTCTCTTCTATGACTCCTCTGCTTTTGGGTGTACTACTTTATGATTAATCCATTAATTTCAAGTGTTGTGATTATAATGAGTCTATCTAAAATACTTTAATTTGGACAAGGTATTTCTTTGGACTAAAAAAACTCTCTTTATGTTCATTCATTTGGAAGAGATCATGCAGAATGACTGTTGGGTTGAGTTTATTAAGAATTTAGTATCAAATAGAATGGGATAAAAAATGTTGGGAGCATTAGCTTGTAGCGACATATTAGAGTGAAAGGAATGTGCCCTGGCAAGGATTTTGGGAGTTTGCCATTTCACTTTTCCTATTCCTTGAGGTGCGTGAACTTGCAGTAAAGGACTGTTGGATGAAATCTTGAAAGTTATAGCTTGATAATGAGTTTTTGAAATTAATTTGAATTGTGGGTCCTGGCCTATTACTTGCACGATAGATGTCCTTGAAGCTTCTAAATCATCCTTTAAATTAACGTATAATTTGGTTATTTTGTGGATGTGGGACAATCTGAAAATGTGTGAATGATTGTTTCCTCCACTATATACTATTTGGCTGCCATATAATCTAAAGAAATGGACACACTGGATTACCAAATGCTTTACTTGCTGTCATATTTGCATGTTGTATCCTTGATGAACTTGCCCATGTACTTCATTGTTGTTCAATTGCCCAAATTCTTAGAAAAAGTTTCCCGTGTGATGTTTCTATGCAGCCGTAGGTTTTCTGTTAACAAAATTTATAGTAAATTTTCATCATCTTCTGTTGTGGCTTTGCTCACATAGCATGTGAAGTTTATGCATGATTTATGTGAGATCTAAACTGATAATTCTTCTTTCCTTCGTATTGATTTTATCTTTTCTAGTATAAACACGGTGTATTACATGGCGCCTTTTGCAACTATGATTCTTGGAGTGCCGGCCATACTTCTGGAAGGAAGTGGAATTATAGACTGGTTCTACTCCCACCAGTCTGTATTGTCTTCCCTCGTAATCATTTTCACCTCTGGAGTGCTGGCCTTCTGTCTCAACTTTTCCATCTTCTATGTGATTCATTCAACAACTGCAGTAACTTTTAATGTTGCCGGAAACCTCAAGGTAAGAACGATAGAATATGTTTATTGCTTCTAGCATTTGTAAGTTATTTTAACTCCATTGCGTATATGCTTTTCATCTATCTACAGGTTGCAGTTGCCGTCTTGGTTTCATGGTCAATTTTCCGGAACCCAATCTCAGCAATGAACGCTGTCGGATGTGCTATCACTCTTGTAGGATGTACATTTTACGGCTACGTGAGGCACAAACTTTCGCAGCAGCAACCAACTCCTGGAACTCCCTTAACGCCCAGGACTCCAAAGAACCGAATCGAATTACTGTCCCTTGTAAATGATAAACTAGATGACAAGGTCTAATGGAGTGGAGACATGTGAAGTCCTTGGCGTTTCACATAGGGTGTTCATACGACTATAAAAGATTTGATGTTGGAGAAAGATTAACTAAACCCGCTTTTGTTGTGCGAGTATCTATTAGATTTATGGCTCATAAACGATGTACCTTTTTGGTTTGCTCAGAAATAGAAAAAGAGAGAATCATTGGTTCTCACCTACACTTGAAAAGTTCTAAAGGAATTGCGACTCAGTAGTACCCTTTATCTATAAGGTAGATCTTATACGAAATGGCATTGAAGAATTGCTTAACCAAGAAGATGGGCATTCAAGAGCATTAATGTAAGACACGGGATTGTGAGGTGAAAGGTCAAACCTTCACTGTTCATTGAGCAGCTAAACTACGTGAGGGTACCCAACCCTTCATTAATTCAAGTCCTTTATTTTTTGACATAGCATGTGGACCACCTCCCTATTCGTTTTGAATGTGGTCCAGATCAGAGGATGCAAGAATTTAAAACACCCTGAAACGGATCACACAACCAACCCCAGTTTAATTGAGATGTTTTAGTTAGTTCTTTTATCGTCTGAAGGTTAGTACTTTAGGCCTTTATGTGATTCAAGCGTGCAAATTATTGACTGCAATTCTGAAAAGTTTTTCACGTTACTGTAGTCTACAGCTAACGAGTGGTAGAAACAGAACTGGAACTTGTTGCTTAATGCAATCGTTAACTTGTTCATATATTCAGGTCAATTGCCACCTAAGCCAGGTTTATGGAAAGCTCGAGTCTTTCAAACTACTAGTCATTATACCATCTACAATAATCTTACATGTGATTCTCTTGATTAACAAGATCATGAGAGTGAAACAGAGCGAGAGAGGTTCATGTTCACATACCATAGCTATAGGGGGGGTAGAATGGAAAGTCTAGTTAATAGTCATGGGGATTGAGGCTACCAGGTCCAGAAGCTAAAGCTAAGCCAATAGCCAGAAGTTCTTCTGCCATCTAGTGTTGATGAGGTACCCGCCAACCCCTTTGCTCTGTTTCCTCACTCCGATGGTGAGGCAATCCACATTGTCTATGCACTGCTCCACGAACTCTTCACTGCTGCTACTCCCACAGAAGCTGCAAGTAACCCAAACCCATTAGATTGCCAAGAGTAATATATCAAAAACCAGAGTGGAGTTGAACCCACCAGTTCACAAGCGGGGAGGGCCTTTTCTGACCTAGTACTAACACAGACACCTCTAGCTTTTTCACTTGATTAATCACAGTCGCTAGCTTTGGCCCTTGGATCACAAGTGCTTCCACTTCCACCTGAAATATTTCGTCACATGAAGCACAAGGAGAAGATATGCTCTATCTGTCTAACATGGGGACGATTACTCAAGGAAAATATAAGAGAAAACAATAAGATGGTTAATGCAGAAAGGACTACAAACCCATCTGGGACCTGCTTTTCTTTTCTTAGTCCACAGATCTCGCAACCAGGAAGCTAAAAGATTTTAAAATATAAACTCCAGTTAAGCATGAACAATCATACCTCAGGTCTTGACGCCTTGCAAAGTGAACCAAGAGTCCTGGCAAGATAAGGAGAACAAGAATCAGGACCGGAAAGCCCTTCACTGCCGTTGGGACAATGAGGAATGATGTGAAGCAGAGTAAGCAAGTCACCCTTGTTGGTCACATGAGTTAAAGCCCACATCATTGCATGCTTGGAATGTGGGGTTTGATCCACCGCCACCATCACTCTCTTTCTCGTAACCAACCCACCATTGTCATTACCATACATGTTAAGCCCTTCCATTTGCTTCAAGTTCCTCTCGCTCAAACTATCACCACCACCTTCAACAGTGCAGTAGTACTTGTTGGTAGAGTTACTACTAACCCACCTCCTAGATGTTGATCTCCAACCCTCTCCCCCACTGAGCTGCCTCAACAATGACCCAGAAGACCCTTTCATTTTCTCTCACTCAACGTGTCTTTATAGGCAGAAAAACAAAACTAACACAGAAAAACTTTGAAATGAACAGGTACAGCAAGCTATCACTCATAAAGACAGAGACAGTGGATAGAAAGGGACACTCAACGAGAAGACAATAATAGCTTGGTTGAAATACAGAGAGATGTATAATTAAGTTTTAGCACTAAGTTTTAGTTACCAAGAAAATGAAGAACAGAAGAAGAAAACTGCATTGTCAGAAGACGGAGGAAAAAAATAGTAGCATGAATGGTAAGGGTTAGAGGTGATGACGTTAAGATGGGATTCTTTCTTTTGTGCAGGTTAAAGTCACGGGTGATTTCTGGTTCGATGTGGCTTAACAATAGAGAAAGTGACATAAAACAAATGATATGGTCAGTGCTCCGATGATGAGAGAGATCTAGATTCTCTGTCCTACACTACACATCTATATCAGGTACCGAGTTAAAAGTTTTCTTTTTTCTTTTTATCCAAAGAACAAACAAAAATAGATCGCCCATACTCCATTGTTACGTATATTTCATAGGAACAGATCTGCTGTTTCAGATTTTATTCATTCAACTTATCGTAATGAATACTTGGAATTTTTTTTATTATTACAAGGGGTAAATCAGGAAAAAAAACACTAAAAAAAAACCCTAATTAGTGCAAGTTCGGCGGTACAAAGCTTTTTGCTTGCTTTGGTGGATGAGATTATGGAGAAAAGTCGGGGGCTTTTGGAATATATGTAGTTCCGGGGTGGATATAACTACGAGAGAGGCCAGATTATTAATACGCTGGTTCTCTTCTTTATATACATACTGAATTTGCACCTCTCATATTCGATGGATTAGACTATAAAATTATCTTTAGTTGAAACTATATTGAAAGAGGAAAGAATATTAATTACCTCTAAGGAATCCACTTCAACAAAAATTCGTCTAAAACTAAGTGTCCATGTCAAAGTAAGGCTCAAATGGACTCTCCATAGTTCGGTAACTAAAGACGAGTCCCTATTAATATACTGTAAGAAACCATCATACCACTGTCTATGACAATCCCTAATTAATCCACCTGCAGCAACAATATTAGAATCTTGTTAACTCATCCATCTACATTTAGACACAACCAGTACAACACTTTTTGAGAACAAGAAATTTGTTTTCTTATTTCATGCAACCTAATGATAGGATCCAGAAATTAGGTAAGGAAAATGTATATGTTGCTATTGATTTCTGTAACGAATATAAATGATATTTGGTTTTCGAGGACCAAGACCTCCAGCCTGTGGCTCACTCACACACAATATACTCAATATGCTCCCTCTCCTCTCGTGCATACTGTTTATTTATACTAAGAATCTGTTAGGAATAACAGATTCGATTAGCTGACAACCAATCATAAGGTTGTCAGCCCCCTCCCCGTAACTATCATCACATACGTATATATAAATATATATATATTTACTATATATATATATGCGTTTTGCTTATCTTTTCCATAAAAAAATTTTAAAAAAGGTTTTTCAAATCTCTTGCAATTTGCATATCTTATCCATATTGTTCCGACTATACTTAAATTTGAGTCTACATTAGGGTTATAAGGAAGATTAGCTGTCTAAAAGTACGCAACTATTGATTGATATGAGATGAATGTTGTTGGTTAAACTTTTGATATTTAAATTTAAATAACTAGAAAGAAATCAACAGTACTGAATATATTTTTAATGACTGAAAAAGTAGGAGAGGAAACTTGAAGGTGGGAAATGAAATGTCAGAGCAAGGGAGAGTGGGGTCTCGTAAATTGTGGTGTAAGAGTCGACGTCAGTTTGGCAGTACTGCCAAATAATTGCTCCCCGGCTTCCACGCTGATCCTCCCCCTCTCTAAACAGTACTTGTAGTCTGTTTAAGCTAAATGGAATACAAGTATATATTAGCTTACTCCCACTGTTAATATTAATTGGAAGCTAATCAATATTTGATTCAAATGCTTTTGTCGGTAATACAGATTGAGAAGGTGTCACATGCACATGTCACCTTCCGTCGGATTAATATATATCTTATTATTATTTTGTTGCTGGGCATTGGAAATAAATGTAATCATTTACCTCTACGTTATCTCCTGACCTTTTGATGAGTGCTTGGGAAGTTGTGCAATTGAAAAGAACACAAATTAAACGTCCAATGAGACGAATTAGTGTTCAGCATGGACCTTTCCTTCGCATCTCGTGAATAGTGAGGCTGGGACTCGATTTCAGTAAAACGCAGTGGTTCGAGAGATTACCTGACTCTGGTCGGTAACCAACCTTTTTTTTTTATTTTTCATATCCATATTTCAAGAGACCTTGTCTTTAGCAATTAGCAGTGAAAGTTTGCTACAAATCCCAGTTGTCCATAGAAAACACGATCTGGCTCCGGTCAGGTAAATAATAATGAGAAGTGGAGAATTTTCCCGGTACCTACTGCCCTTTGAACTGTTACGTTCCATCAAGTAAGAAGGTGGTGTTCAGTTTGTTGCTAACAATGGGTAAGCAAAGTGCAGTAAAACACAGCAAAGTTGAGAATTTGACCATCTACACATGAATTGCAGAGTTTAAGCAATATAAACGTACAATGCAATAACTCTTTCTACTAAACCAATAAACTCCCAAGTTCATTGCCAACTGCCCTCGTGCAAAAAGAAGTGAAAAACACTTGGGGCCTACCTTTCCTCAGCAAATTCGCCTTCCTGCCCTGAATCTGAGTTGTCCCACACAGCCCGAAACAAGACAAACTTCATCCTTAGGATCTTGTTGCTGTCATTAGATGACCAATCGGCTTGGTCACTTAACCAACGAACAATGACGACTACAGGTCCACAGGCCTTCCTCTCTCACGCAATTAACCTAAAGCCCAAGTGTTCATGTGTGGTCTCCTAAAACAAGTGCACGATAATATTATCCAATCGAGTTATGGTTTCCCGCCCTTTGATCATGGGCTCGTTCGTTTCAGGCCTTTTCTGGAAACTTTTTTTTTTTAATTCTTACACTGCAATACAATTTATAAAACTACAATATCATCGAAACATCATTAATTCAGATAGAAATAGAAAAGGTAAGACAAATAATGACGAAACATAATAAAGGCTTACTACAAATACACAGTTGCTTGTGATTATCCCGGACAGGCAGCTGGGTTTTCAAAATTCGAATATCTTAGAATTATAATTAGAATTAGATGGGCTTACAAGTGTTGTAAAAATCGATCGGATTAGAGCAGGTTCGTAGCTAAATAGGACTAAATGAATAATAATGAACACACAGATTTTACATGAAAAACTCTCAAATTAGGGTAAAAACTACTGACAATGATAAAAGAATTTGACCACTGAGAAAAACAGGAAAATTACAAGAAAAAATTAGACTAAAAAATATACAAAATATTTTTTGTCTCTCTTTCTCTTTCTTTTCTCTCTCACCTCGCCTCACATCTCTCTTCTCTACTTATTGTTGTGTATTTCTTCATGCTACTCCTGACTTTTATAGGCAGGGGAACCTTTGTCTTTGCTAAGCATGCCTTTAGCTTTACTAGGCATGGTAGGCACCGAATTCGATGCCTACCAGCCACGATTATTGAGAATTCTCTCACTTGAAGATTTGATTGATAATCAATCATATTTTCGCATCATTCTTTTCTACCTTGCCGTTACATCTTTGTCAGGCCACATGAGGATCGATACTACATAAACTTGTCATCATTGATTGCTTTTGTCATAAAGTCTGTCAGGTTATCCACTGTATGAATTTTCTGCATGTCTGTTGTTTCTTCTTCCACTTTCTTACGAACGAAGTGATATTGGACTCGAATGTACTTTGTTTTTGAATGAAATGCTGGATTCTTTGCAAGATGCAAAACACTCTGACTGTCACAATATAGAGTAACATTCTCTTGTTTATTCGCAAGTTCTTCCAACATCTTCAACCACGCTGCTTCTTCACTAGCTTGTATATATGCTACATATTATGCTTCTGTTGTTGACGTAACCACAACTGATTGCAGTTTTGAAACCCACCTCACAACTCCTTTAGCTAATGTAAACACATATCCTGTAGTGGATATACTTTTATCAAGATCGTCTGCATAATCAGCATCAGCATATCCTTTGACAATAAAATCTGATCCTCCATAACATAATGCAATAGCTGAGGTTCTTTTGATATATCCAAGAATCCTCTTAACAGTATTTCAATGCTCTCGACTAAGATCGTCATGTATCTACTAACTACTCCCACTGCATGTGCAATGTCTAGTCTTATACAAATCATAGCGAACATTAAGCCTCCCACTACTGATGCATTCGGTACTCGAGACATCTTCATCCCCTCTTTTTCATGGCTATGACTCATACTTGAGGATAACTTGAAATTAACAGGTAGAGGGGTATAAATTGACTTACAATCTTGCATATTGAATCGTCACGAGTCCTTCATTTCAAATTGTCTAGCTAACTGTGTCTTTAATTATTTGATAAGATCATTATTAGAGCCTGTCACCAACATGTCATCTACATATAACAGCAAGACTATAAAATCATCTTTCTCAATCCTCTTGAAATATGCACAAGGGTCTGCATTCAGTCAGCTGTATCCAAATCTCACGATGAAAGAATAAAATCTCTGATACCAATACATTAGTACCTGCTTTAAACCATAAAGAAATTTGTTCAACTTACAAATCAATTTCTCTTTCCCTTTTTCTTCAAAACTTTCTGGCTGGATCATATAAATTTGTTCTTCAAGATCTCCATGAAGAAGTGCAGTTCTCACATCTAATTGCTCAAGATGCAAGTCAAATATAACACACATTGCCAGAATTTCTCAAACTATAGTGAGTCAAACCATAGGAGAAAATATTTTGTTAAAATCAATACCTTCTTTATGAGCATATCCTTTTACCACCAATCTAACATGATATCAAACTACTTGATCGTCACCACTACGCTTGATCTCGTAAACTCATTTATTTCCAATAGCCTTTCTTCCTTGTGGTAGTGATACGAGCTTTCATGTCTTCTTTCTATGTAGAGCTTCAATTTCTTCTTGCATTGTTGTTATCCACTGAGATGCATCTGAATTATTCATTGCTTCTTGAAGAGTTGATGACTTTCCATCCTCAGTTAAAAGACAGTAAGCAATATTGCTCTCCATAATATAATCTGAGTGCCAGCTTGGTGCTCTTCTTGTGCGAATTAGTCTCCAAGTATCTGGAACATCATATTCAACTAGTTCTTGCTCCTCATGCTTTAGTGTAGCTTCAGAAGAATCATTTTGATCAACTTCCCTATCCACTTGTACTGTTGTAGTTTCTGTATTCTCTTGTACAGTGCCAACATTTTCTGCTTACTCTTAATCTTTATATTCCATGAAGATAAAATCCCTGCTGATAACAATCTTATGGGTAGTGAGATCTCACAGACGATACCCTTTTACTCCTTCAGCATATCCAAAGAAAATACATCTTCTGAATTTTGGATCCAACTTCGTAATTCCTTGGGCATTAAACATCAAATAAGCAAGACTTCCAAATATATGGAGTTTGGAATAATCCACTGGTTTACCAGTTCATATCTCCATCGGAGTCTTCAACTTAGTTGTAGTGATAGAGCTCGATTCACCACATAACAGGTGGTATTGACTGCTTCTGCCCAGAATTTCTTATATAAGTTTGCAGTTCTCAACATAGCACTTGTTCTTTCCAACAGAGTTCTATTCAGCCGTTTTGCTACTCCATTTTGTTGAGGAGTGTATGTCGTCGTGAACTGCCTTTTGATGCCTTCTTGCTTGCAGAATTAATCAAATTCTTTCCTAGTATATTTGCCTCCATTATCTGAGCACAAACACTTGATTTTCTTATCAGATTCGAGTTTCACTCGCGCTTTGTAAAATTTAAAAGTTGGAAACACATTTGCCTTCCTCTTGATAGGAAACACCCAACATCTCCTCGAATAATCATCAATGAATGGTACAAAGAAATTTGCTCCTCATAGGGACGTAACTGGTGCTTGCTATACATCAGAGTGAATCAATTCTAGATTTTTTTTCTTATAAACTTTGATGTGTTGAACTTCAATCGATGTTGCTTACTCACAATGCAATGCTCACAGAGGGATAGTGATACCTTTGTGAGACCTAGAAGTAGATTCTTCTCTGCAGGTATCTTTATTCCTTATTCTGACATATGTCCAAACTTTTTATGCCACATCATTGCAGATTTGTCATCTGGACTAGTCACCGCAATGGATGCCTCTCCTTCTTGAAAAGTTACTCCCTTCAGCCAGAGTCGGCCTTGGACAGGGGCCAGCGGGGCACCTGCCCAGGGCCCACTATAAGACGGGGGGCCCTCAGCCCCTCTCAAGTCTCACCCTCTATAAACTTATAAACGCTGCAATGCTTTAACTTTGATCTTAAAGCATGTAACTTTAACATTACATAGTGCGGCACTGATGCTTTTAAAGCATGCGATAGTAAACTTTAACGTTATAGTAACTATAAACTTTAATGTTATAGTAACGTTAAAGTCGTTAAATGATTTTAACGTTATTAACATTACGTTAATTTTTTTTAAGTGTGGGTAATTTGTGGTCCCTCATACTTATAAATAGTCTTAAAATATTTAAGTATACTTTTACCTTCTAATTTCTTTATTTTCATCAATATATATATTTAAGGTACTCCAACTCAAAAATTAGCAGCAAAAAATTTTACAATTCTGTCTTCCGAGTTTTGAGTATAATTTAAAGGTAAAGTTTATGATTTTTTAATATATTTTTACTCTTTGTTTTTTATTTTAAATATTAGATATTAAATTTTGCTATTTATTTTTTTCCTGTATCACAGATATAATACCATTTAT
>JAOQMR010000002.1:6413297-6440654 GCA_027563865.1 Erythroxylum pelleterianum | reverse complement strand
TTATAAATTGAGTCATTTATGTTTCATACAAATATGTAAACTTAAGTATATTGTCAATTTATTGGGGCACTTTTTTTATTTCGCCCCGGGCCTATAAAACTATAGAAACGGCCCTGCCTTCAGCATGTACATATTTGCAATAATCTTCTCTGCTTTCATAAATATCAGCGCTCTTTTAATCATTTTAATGATCTTGTTTTAAATCTCAAATTTGAAATCGAGATCATCTAGTTGTCCTATAAACAACAAATTTTTCTTCAGGCTCTCCACATGTTGCACTTTTTCAATAGTCCGAGTTATCCCATCATTCATCTTTAACTTGATGGTGCCTATACCAATGATCTTCAAAGCTTGATCATTACAGCTATACACAGATCCTTCAGAGACATATTCATATTGATGTAACCATTATCTTCGAGAGGTCATATGAAAAGTAGTTGCTGAATCGAGAAGCCATACATCAACAAATCTTCTCTTACCTCCAATAGTCGTTACTACTTTACAGACTATTGCACCTCAATTATCTGAAGTATTTGCCGCATTTCCTTAAGGAATAGAATTTTTCTTATTCAGATTCCAGCAATCCTTCTTCAGGTGCCCTTTCTTGTCACAATTGTAGCACTTGAAATTCTTCTTACTCCTGGATTTTGATCTACCATGACTATGACTCTTACTTGGGTCACGTTCCATTGATTCTTCTCGTCATTGCCAAGGCTCCCGCTTATTGCGAATTTGCCATCTTGTCTTCCTTACTTTTGCGCTAACTCTCTTCTTTCATAATAGTAGCTGCAATATTGTCGAAAACTAGAGTGTCTGTGTTGTTTATTAAATTGACGACATGCTGATCATATGAATCTGGTAGATTTTGGAGTAGAAGTTCCGCACGTTTACTTATTTTTATTGTGTGTCCCAATGATGTGAGTTGGAAAAATAAAGTATTTAAAGTATTTAAGTGCTCCGTCACCAAAGTGGATTTCGTCATATGTAAAGTATATAGTTTCCTCTTCAGAATTTTTTTTGAGTGATTTGGCCTCGTATAATTTTGTGAGATAATCCCATATTTTCTTTGCAGTCTTCTTTTCCTCTATGCTGGATAATATTCTATCAGCTAAAGCTAGGTGAAGATTAGCTACAACAGTCCCATTCATCTCGTTCCATTTTTCATTTGTGACTCCAGTTGGCCGTTCACTAATGACCGTCAGATAATTATCTTTTTTCAAGATTGCCTTTATCTTCAACTTTCACAATAAGAAATTACTCCTATTGAACTTCTCAATCTCAAATTTTGGTGCCATCGCTTCTATCACGAACAAAATTTAGCTATCACTATTTCATATGAATAGTACCCATACGTATGAATAGTTTCATATGTGAGTAGTACTATATGTGTATGTATAAATAATACCGTATACATAAATAGTATTGAATTTGGTGTCTATTAACTATAGTTGATTACAATAAAAAAGGTTAAATGGTTATTAATAGAATAATTCCATAATTAAAACTTTATATGGGCCTAACTTTTGAGTGAGTGATTATGAAACCATATCATCAAGCAGCTTATATGTTTACTCGCCAGGTTCAACCACGCTGCCTCCTACTATGTATATTTTAACTTTCAAAACCAAGGACGATATCTGGCGTTTTCACTACACAAGCCATTGTTGCGCGTGGTCCAAAACATAAATTCTTTCCCTCCATGTCTGAAAAGAGACCGTATACGTGGGGTTCACATGGATGCCACTAAATTCTGAAAGCTGAAAAGTAAATTACCAAAACACCCCAAAACACGACCAGCCCAAAAAGTACAGTATCAAACTTCAGACGTAGGGGCATGCCAAAAAGAGAATTCTAAGAGATGACAAGGGCAAACCAGTCCAACGAAAGGTAATGCTTGAAACATGTCTGACCATGTCTGGTCACTCTATGCCAACACATTTGGCTCTTCTTCCAAGCTCAAACCGAAGGTCCGGAACTTTACTTTCTTTTCCTGTGATTTGGCTGGAGGGCATTGCACGGGGGAGGGAGATGCCTAAATTCTAAAACCCTTCATTCCATCAAAAATTTCAAGTACATAGAGGTAAAGATCAGTTCTTCTCTGGAATCAAATCCATGCCATTGCAGATCTTCAGTCTTTTCAGTTGCATTGCGTTCTTTATTGGGTTTAGTAACACCAGCTGAAGCAGAGAAGCGCACCCACCCTAAACCTCGTTGAACCAGTCATATTTCTTTCGGTGTCCTACAGCAGTTCAAGAGGAAGAAGATAAAAGATAAAAATCCTTCCTTTTCTTTGGTCGAACTCGTAGCTCAAGAGGAACAAGATAAAAGATAAAAATCCTTCCTTTTCTTTGGCCGAACTCGTTTTCTACTCTTAAACCCAAATCCCTGAAAATCCCAGCTGAAAACACTTTTTCTTGAGCCGAACTGTCATTTCTTTAGCTCCAGAAGTTCAAGTTTACTGTTTGAAAGCTCATTGCTGTGAGTGCCCTAAAAGTGCCCAACGATGTCGAACTCAAAACTCAGTTTCCTAGTCTTGGTTATACTCAATGTCTTAGCTCAAGTGAGCTCCAAATCAACAATCGAACCTTGTGCCAACTCCGATTCCTGTAACGCGCTGCTCGGCTACACACTCTACACCGACCTCAAGGTTTCAGAAGTAGCCTCCCTCTTTCAAATTGACCCAATAGCACTCTTAACGGCGAATTCCATTGACATTTCTTACCCTGATGTTGAAAACCACATTCTACCTTCTCAGCTATTTCTCCAGATTCCCATAATGTGCTCATGTGTCGATGGTATCCGCAAATCGGTTTCTACCCACTACAAGACTCGGCCTTCAGATACTTTAGGTTCTATTGCTGACTCGATTTATGCGGGTTTGGTGTCTGCTGACCAGTTAAAAGAAGCCAATTCGATACAAGATCCTTCAGTTTTGGATGCGGGCCAGAACCTTGTTGTGCCACTTCCGTGTACTTGCTTCAATAACACGGATAATTTCTTGCCAGCAATTTACTTGTCTTATGTGGCGAAAGAGGTGGATACTCTGGCGGGTATTGCGTCAAGGTATTCCACTACAATCACTGATTTGATGAATGTTAATGCTATGGGGAGCGCGTCGATCACGGTTGGTGACATACTTGCTGTGCCATTGCCGGGTTAGTTTTGTGTTGACTTGCACTGTAGTAGTGTTTGCTCTTTAGAACAGTTTACCATTATTTGTGGTTTGATTTTATTTAGCAACTATTCAAATGCCTTGTTATTGGTGTGTTCCAGCTTATAAGATTACTGAGTTGTTCGGTTTTGTGTGAGCTTTAGGTTTCTTCTGACAATTGCTGTGTAGATAAATGTTTCTATACAGGCTCATTGCAAAGTATATTTGTGGAAAGTCAATTCCTTCTCCCTGGTTGATTTGAACCAATTCTTTAATATGTTCTTATGTTAAGGATCACTGATGTATTCGATTCAATTTCCTTGTTCCACAAGAATCCTACTAAGCTCTTTCCCTAAAGAACACGTGATTTTATGAGTTGTTATTTTGTTTGTAGATATTAACACTAGACTCGTTCTTGGATTGCAGCATGTGCTTCGAAATTTCCAAGATACGCCTATGACTTCAATTTGATTGTGCCCAATGGTAGCTATGCTATTACAGCGAGTCATTGTGTGCAATGTAGCTGTGGTCCTGGAAGCCGCAAGTAATTCGAAATTTTGATTACCTTTGGATCATTGACCTTTTTTCTCCCTTTAGAAGATAAGCATCGCACTTTCTGTTGACATGCCTTCTGATACTGGATTTTACTTTTATGCAGTTTGTATTGCATGCCTGCTTCCTTGGCGGTTTCTTGTTCAAGCATGCAGTGTAGAAATAGCAATCTCATGCTTGGGAATTATACTGCACAGCAAAGTAGTGCTGGGTGCAATGTTACCTCTTGTAGTTACGGTGGATATGTCAATGGCACCATCATAACTACGTATGACAGTCTCTTCTATGGTTGTTGTCTGTTTAGTAGTTTACGTTGGCTAGTTGTGTCCTGATTACTGAACTGCTGCTTCATCATCATGCAGGTTGTCCACATCTCTTCAACCTAGGTGTCCAGGTAAAAGTTGGAAATGCACATAAGTACATGAATTCTAGAAAAAGTGAAACTGGGAACTCTGGCTTCATTAATAAAAAGAAACAGGAGACTTTCTTTAGATTAACCATATCAGTTCATGGACGATTTATCATCACTAGTGTCACCAATTGCTTTTGGATATTTGATGGTAATTCCATTGATATGAAAATATAAGAAATCGGAGCGAGCTAGTTCATTGAAATGAAAGTGTTGAATATCCAGTGATATTAGTCAGCTACATTAATATCTCTTCATCGGTAACTTGTTTATGCCAAAATGGTGCAGGATCGCAACAATTTCCTGCACTTGTAGCCCCACCGACTTATGTACGCAGGGAGTCAACTTTTTCTCCAGCTCCTGCTCCTGCTCCTTTATCACATGGTGCTGGTTCAACAACGCCCAAGACTTCTGGAATTCCAACAATTGGATCACTTCCTGGATTTACCCCTGCTAGTGGCCCTATTGGAAGTTCCTCTGATGCCTGTTCCTTGATGAATGCATGTGGCACTTTCATGACTGCACTCGGGCTATACTTCTTTACCAGCTATGCGATGTCCATTTCATTGTAATTTTGCTGGGAAAGCCTGTCTAGATAGTGAGTTTTAGCGAGCTTGGTTATTTCAGTTTTGACAGGTTTTCATCTGTTGTATGTGACCTTAATTGATTTCCATTTCAAACTTTTTGGAATCTGGGCTACTTTTTTATCTCTCTATATCGACCTTCTTCAGTTGCTGTATTGTGATCTGCAAGGCATGAATTGGTGCCCTTTTTGTGATTCCATTTTTTGTGTTTTAGCAGAGCTCATGACAATTGTGCAGGTTTAGTATTTGCTTCGATCATATATTCTTCTTTGGCTCTCTCACATTGGATTTTGCTGTCATGTCTGTTCCATTTTTGTGTTGTAGATAAACAATCTTTATTCCGATAGTTTGTCTTATTTCTTTAAAATGCCTCACCATATTGTTGCAGATCTCTTGTGCGACGAATACCTATCGGTGAGGGTTGTTATGTATATCTCTAGTTGCTCATCATCAAGTTTCCCTTTATTCCAAATCATTTGCATTTTCATGATTAGCCAAGCAACATGCCAAAATCCTAAAACCTTTTTGTGTGAGGAAATGCCGTATGGCCATTGCTTTTTCACGTCAGCTTCTGCTCCAACTTATTCACACGGTCTGTCAACCTACGAGCTCCATTTTGAGGGATCAATTCATGTTTGCCCGTTTCTGTGTATTATCCTGTGTTTCTTTTCATTCATCCATCGATTGTTTCCGTGTGTTATCTTATGTCTCTCTCCATTCATCAGTCCATTAAAATCAAAATCGGGACAGGTTGACTGTCCCTATTTTCGTGTTTCACTTTGTGTCCTTCTTCATCCATTTATTCATTAAATGTATTGTAATTTATCTATAATTTTAAATATTAAATAGACCAAACTATAACAATAGTTTGATTATTAAAATCAGACTTTTAATTAATGTTTTAAAAAATATTTTAAAGATTATTTCTATATATATTAGATTTATTTTATCTAATAAAGAAACTAAATTAAAAGTAGATATTAAAAGACAAACACCTAATTTATTAGAAAATTTAAATATTATTTAATACTATTTCTATAAATAAAATAATACTAATAATTTACTTAAACCTCTTAAAAAGGTCGTAATTTGATTTAAGAGTACAATGGTACTAATGAGGGAAACGAAGCGTTTAACAGGCACTATACCATTCTCACAATATTGAGGTTGAGGCCCAGCAAAAGAGCCCATATCACCCATGGTCGATGCTTTATCGCCACCGCTGATCAACCCCTCCTCATTCATTCAATCACTAACCGCCCCATCGCCGTCGAAATCCTTAAGTAGAGACTAGCGAAACCCATTGTAGACTTACTGTTTATATATTTACGTTCACTACTCATTAACTGAAATCCAATCCAAAGCCAGTACAAAGCGCCATTAACCTTTCTTGGGGTTTCAATAATTGTTTTCCCGCTGAATTTTCTTCACAAGTCGTCTTGAACATTGGCAAATTGATTGTGACCCATTTCCATGGCCTCTGTTCCTTCAAAACTCTACTCTGGTTTCTCTATCGTTCCAGCTTTTAAAGCTTACGTGTCTTTATGGCCTGTATGTAGTTTTCGTCTTTTTGATCATTTTGAGCTCCGATAATTTGTGGAATTTGCAGATGATGTGAGCCTTGTTGTGGTGTTGGTGGACACAAATCCCTTCTTCTGGGCTACATCCTCGCTCTCTTTTTCTCAATTTCTCTCTCATGTAACCCGTCTAACTTCCACTTTCGTGTCTTTTATTGGTTGTCATGCTCATGGGTTCGTTGGCCATTGAATTATTTTTTGTTGTTGGTTCTTTTTTCCTTTGCAGGTGTTTGCTTTTTTGAATTCCATTTTGTTGCTAAATCAACTGAACCAAGTAGTGGTAATTGCTACTGGGTATAATTCCTGCGATTATGTGTATGATTCATCTTCAGCCAGTCATCATGGTGTGGAGAACAGGACAATGCCCGCCTTGTACTCAGTTTTGTTGCAGAAAATGGAGGAGTTTTTGATCAAAGATGAAAAACTTGGAAAACAGGAATCTCCTGGAATGATTGCTTCTTCATTGCTTTCTGGATCATTGTCTTTAGCTCTTTGTTGTATCCTTTTAAAGTTACGAGCTTGTTTTGTAATCTTCACTTAGCATATTGTGTGATCTGTATTTTTCTAGGAACTGTTCTGTTTACAGAATTCAGAGGGCAATTGGGACCATTGAACAAATGAAAAGGTTTTAGGTTTAAATGTACCTTATAGGCTGTTCCTGTCTTGACTGTCTAAATAGATATTCAAAGGCTTTTCCGTACGGGACCACTCCATCCCCAGCCTCGGGTGAGTGTTCATACAACTGTTTGATAACATTCTTAGTGCTTGATTAAATGAATGATTGAGATTTTATCAGCTCATGGCAGATCTCTAGTTTAGTCTCTTGTTTCATTATTTAATTTACTGTCTGAACTTAATGCAAAATCAGCTTGAGTGTGATGAATCCGTGTGGTAACTTATTGAAGATTAACCTTTTTGGGTTTTGGACGGTTGTTATACTGTTGTTCCACATATTTCTTGAAAGCTATCGATCTACTTAGGGTTGTATACAACTTTTAAAAATTGTGTTATGCAAACTTTTTGTACATTTGGATGTGTTTGTGAACCCAAAAGCAAAGAGTTTGTGCGCCCTTCTTTAGAGTTTGAAAATTTGTTTCTGTGGTTGATCCAGCTGAGGCTCTCAGATATAGAATCTACCAGTCCTGATCTTGCCCAGTATAGACATTCCTTGAATGGTTTGCTAACAAGATGTCAGATACTGTAACGTTGGTTGAAAAAACAATGGTGTCCCGATTTTTCTATTGAAAATGAATCTTTAAAAACTAAATATGCTTTTGCAAGAGGATTGTGTGAGTAATTGATATGTGAATCAGTAGAGCGTTGCCCAATAATTAGATATTTGGTTTGAATGGCTGCTTGATAAAAGTGCACTAAAAGTTCTGTGGGAAGTTCTGTTGTTACGTAGGTATATTGCATTTCTTGGATGTCTTATGCATATGTACGTAACATGTGTCATTCCTTTGCATCACACGCAATGTGCAGATATTATGTATGCAGGGATCATCAGATGGGCCTGAACAGTATGTTTCTATGATCTCTTTTCTCATTGATGTTTTTTCTTTTATGGTCAAATGTTTGCTCTGATTTTGATTTTCACTATTTTGGGCACTTTGCAGATATGTAGCGATAATGAATTCAATATTCTCTGCCCAACGGTCTATGGTATTGTGATGCTCCAACTTTTACTAACTTGTATATTCTCTTACAAGTCTGGCTGCGAATAAAGGGTGTAGGTTGTATTAAAGGAATATTAGAGTAGCTGATGATTACAGTTTTATTTGCATTGCTTGTCCTATCCTTCAAAATCTTACTCATCTAATTTCAGTATCTTTGTTTCTGTTAGCCACTTCCTCATCGTCTTCATCATTGTTAAAAAAATTGCTGTCAAACTTGTCTTATTTCTCTCCCAAACTTCTTATTCTGTGTATCTTCCAGTCAGTTAATTTTGGGGCCTTCAGCCGATATAGCATCCAAGTTATACTTTTTAGGCTACAGCTCATCCTAACAACATCTTCTAACAGCAACGTTATAATGTCCCGAACCTTAACGTCAATATCTGGGATACACTCCCAGCCACTTTTCCATGTCTATAATAATTTGAAATGTCACCTTGATTACAGGTGCCGATAGATTCTTGTTATATTGGTGCTCATAATTCAGCCTTCTTGCAGCAGGTTGGTCGATGGATCCATATTACTGTGAATAAGTTTGCGTTTTCAAATCTACGTTTGTCAGCATTTTGCTCCAATTTAATAGCTAATGATTGCTTTTTTAACAGGCTTCTTACATTACTGGCGGTGTTTATGTTAAGCCCCAACATTTGGATGGGCTGTTTCAGTATCTGGTGGTATGTAAACTGCTGTCAGTGTATTGCCGGGGAGTTATGAAAGGATGCCATTATATGTTACTTTTTTGTTGAGTTTGATCATAATTGCTGAAATTGTCAAGGTTCTGAAATGAGTACTAGTGTACTTTTTTCTACCACTGAATTTCTACATAAATTTGAACAGGACTTTGTATTGTTATATCATAATGTTTGTATAGTATGTCCTATGGAGTTTTTTTAATTAGCCCTATCACTTAACTATTCCTACAACTTTTTTTGCTTTTCTACAACTCGATGTTAGGATGTACTGATCTTGTCTAAATGCAGACTGTTTTTGCAACTGATCTACATTGCCGCAGTTTCTTACAACTTCCTAGGCCTGCTGGTGTGGATTTCCGTGCATCGTGAGTCGCTTCTGTCTATTTATCATACTGTTGTTTTCCCTTGCGACACTTTTGGCGTTCACTACCATTTGGCCGCTGAACCTCATCTTTTATCTCTTACATAACTAAATGAAAAAAAATCTGATGGACACAAAACGTAAGCATGAAAGATCCATCCCATTTAAGAATTTTGAGGGGGAAAACTTTAGTTGGTTGTAATTAGTAATTTCAATGGTTGATTTATATACAGCTGAAGTATACCCTTTGGCTGTCTTACCTAATTCCAGATAATTATCATTGTGCCTCAACTTATATTTATATTGTTCTAGTTCTTACAATATTTGTGCCTTCTGCAGGTGCTTCTGCCATAAAACCACAATTGATATGGGCTATGTTTGTTCTGTGTGTTTGTCCATTTTCTGTAAGCATCACAAGAAGTGTTCGACTTGTGGGTGAGAACTTCTCACCTTAAGACTTTGAGATTTTAAGCACGACTTGCAGGCAGGCGCTTTTGTTATCTATCCTTAGTTGGGAAGAACTCTTTGGCTACTGGTTTGATGTTCTAGTAACAAATAGACTTCACAGAATCAAGTTCTATCAGAATTTTACTCGATTCTGAAGGAATTGACTTGCTAATTTTCCATTCTTGACGAAGGAATCAACTAAATGTTTTTTTTTTCTTTTTTAGCATCGTATAGTCTCTCTTTGCATGCTCTTCACTCATTCAGATGTGTCATGGACTCTTTCTTTAGTGATACTTGTCTCGTCTGGATATGATGCAGGTCAGTATTTGGTCAAGCGCAAGCAGATAATTCTGCAGGATCAGATCGTAAGAGAAAGGCTCCAGAAACCTGAGTGAATAGCATTATATATTAATAGTAGTAAAGCAAGCAACGTGCTGTCCAAGCTGAAGGACCATAATTTTGGGTGACTGATTGTATTAATGGCAACTCTGGCAATATGCCGTCTGTTATGCCACTGCACTGGAATTGAAAAATTGGTCGTTGGTCAGAAAGCAACAACTTTGCCATCTTCAGGGATAATGTTGAGGTGTTTGCCTTCTTTCCTTTCCTGTCTTAATTAACGTTGTATGTCGCACACGGCGGTTGTTTCCCGGACCCGCTCATTGAATAACATTTATGATCCAACGGAAGGATTCTTCAGGAATAGTAGGACAAACGCATAAATATAGAGGAGAGATTCTAAGATGCCTGAAACTCGAAATGGATAACCGTTAGATCTGTACCTGGTCCGGTCGGGTCCAGTTTAAATATTTTAAAAATCTCCGCAATTGTTTTATCATCAAGATTATTTTATTTATACAATCGATTTAAAAAAAATTTATAAAATACCAAATATATTAATCTATTATATTTATAAATTATTATTTATATTACCATATGATACTATTAATGCATAAAATTAAGTTATTTTATTTATTGATTATTAATGATATATTACTACATGATAATAAATTAAATCTTTTATTGGAGTCATAATTATTATGTAATATTGTTAATAAGTAAGATGATCAATTCTTTATTAAGAAATTAATTAATAAGAAATTAAGTTATTAGTTTTCACTATTAAAAAATAAAATCATAAAATTCTTATCATTTTATTATTTTTAGATCTCATTACTTATATTAAAAAACCAAAAATGAAATTTTTTATATATAATTTTTAGATCTCATTACATTTTATTTGTTATTATTAATAAGAAAATTAATTAATTAAAGTAAAATAACCATTACCATAAAAATCAAATATCGTATTAAGAGAATACATTACAATTGTTGCAGAAATCACCTTCTTTTATTAACATATACTTTTTTTCTTCTTTAAAATCTTCAATCAATTGTTATCTCCTTCTGCTCAATAGATAAGTCGTTTTCGTCATGTTAGTGGTGGTGGTCGGTGACCTCTGTCATCGCGCATGGCATGTCAGCCACCTCCAGACCGCCACGTTCTCTCGGTCGGCCGCTGTTGCATACGTTGGAGCTTCTTCTTCTTCTTTTGTTTTTTTTTTTCTCCTACGAGGTATTTTAGGAGGGATCCAATTATAAGAAGACACTTTTGAGTCATCTATATCTAGACTAATCCTTGCTTGAGTTATATAGATCTTTCATAACCTAAAATTTTCAACGGCTAAAGACAATTCAAACCTACAAACTCACTTATGTCAAGAAAAATTTCCTACCAACTCACCAAGACGTTGGGATTGTATACTTTGGAGCTTTATTTATGAATTTGGCCCCTTATATGGACTAACAATAGTTCTTCGATCAATAATAATTGTTGTTTGTCATTAGACGTCACGTGCGCATGGAGAAAGTCACGTGGCCAGCCTCTTGACTCCGTGAAGTGTAGAGTGGTGGTGGGAGATCTGTCACACGCACCATTTTCAGTTTTTCCTCATTTAGGTCGGTAAGGGTTTTAGCTGCTCGCCCAAACCATGGCGGAGGACGCGACGACGCCGGCCGTTAAAAAGGAACCTACCGAGGAAGATGCGCCCGGAATAGAGTCACAGATTAAGGACGCCATGCGCACTCGTGTTGACCACTTCAAAGAACAAGCAGAGTACTCTCCCCGCCTCTCTACATATATATATATATGCACACACACACACACACACAATACACGCAATTGATAATTGTTCAAGTGTCGTTTACTTTGATTTGCCTTTGAAGAATTCTAAGAATTGTATGATGATAACAACGCAGTTCTTTGACGTTTGAGGGGGTTAGAAGGCTGATAGAGAAAGATTTGGGATTGGAGCAGTATGCTTTGGATGTGCACAAGAGATTTATCAAGCAATTCCTTTTTGAGGTATGCATATGATGAGCGTGCTTGATGTGCATAACTTGTAGTCTTTTACTATAAATACTTTTGAATTGACACACATTTTAGACACTTTCACGTCTTATGTTCTTTTAAATCTTCCGAGTTCTAACGATTAGAACTTCGTAGTCTAATGTAAGTGAGCCGTGACTTGTATTCAGACAATCTAGTGCATTACTTTCTTGCTACTTGTTAATGTAGCATCTTTGGTCCACTGTATTGTGGCTGCTGTGGATGTTGTTGATATAACTTAAATGTTTTTTTTTTTTTTTTGCTCAGTTCATGTCTGATAAAGTGCGTCCAAACCGCTTAGATGGTGCTGGTGGTGTCAATGCCTCCAAGGATTCTGAGGAAGCTGAAGAGAAAAAAGTCCGTTCAGTTAAAGAAAAACTAGCCGAATCACCTGAAGGTGTTGAACCAACTAACAACATAAAGGATACCTGCTCTGAAAATGAGGAGAAAATGGAAGACTCTCCTGTAATGGGTCTTTTGACAGGAATAAGAGCAAGTAAACCTCAAATTGAGGAAACTCAATCCAATCAGAACAAAGAAGTACTGAGTGAGAGCAGCATAAAGAAGGCCCTGTTGAAAAGGGCATCTTATATTAAAGCTAATTCTGAGTATGTAACTATTTCTTTTGGCTTGACTGTTAGTCCCTGTAACTATTTTACAACTCTTATCCTTTTGTCCTTGTGTATTCATTTTCCTGCACTCGTCATTCATTTTCATGTGTTAGCAAGTTGTGCTACCTTCAATTTTATCCACTTGATTGCTTTCAGAAAAATAACTTTATTAGCACTTCGCCGACTTCTAGAGGATGATCTTAAGCTCGAAAAGTATGCACTTGATCCCTACAAGAAGTTCATTATGAAGGAATTAGATGAGGTGAATGCTATTAATTGTTTAACAGCTGTTTTTTGAAGTATGGAACATGACATATCTTTTTGAATTCCTTAGGTGCTCAAATCTCCCAAAGCTTCTGAAGTTAAGAAAACAACTTCAAAGAAAGTTTCTCATGCCAAAGCACCTAAAAAGGTACAGAGAGACACTAGTTCAGATTCTTTAGATAAGGAGAGTGATGATGATATTGAAGATGAGATAAAACCAAAGAGGAAACCTGGTGCAACACAAAAGACATCAAACTCTGATGCGTCGAAGAAACGGAAAAAACCTGAAAAGGAAATCAAGGTATCTGCTAAGAAACGGATAAAGCCGGCTGAAACGAGAGCTGAAGACAATAATGGTGCAGAAGACAGTGGAAATACCTCAGAAGATAGTCATTCTCAATTGTCAGCAGAAAAACCAGCCAAGGTCTAAAACCTCAATCCTTTCCTAACCCCAATCTCCTGGTTCAATTGCCCAAATTCTGTCTGGTAAAACAGCTTAACTTTTTAATCTTGTTTCAGAAAAAGGAACCTTCTACTCCAGCTTATGGAAAACCTGTGGAGCATCTAAAATCGGTTATCAAATCCTGTGGAATGAGGTTTCTCTCTGACTTGATGTTCACAAGCTATCTTTTTTTTCCCTGTCCTAGCTGGATATATTGAAATTATCTCTTCTGTAGTGTCCCTCCTGCAATTTACAAAAAAGTCAAGCAGGTTCCTGAGAACAAACGTGAGGCCCAGCTAATAAAGGAACTTGAAGATATACTTTCTAAAGAAGGATTGTCATCAAACCCTTCTGAAAAAGGTGATTTTCCTATTAATAATCTAACTCTATCTTGCAAATCATGAGTTCGAATTAGTGTGGAAATGGACTGGGCTGGATCTGACCCCCATAAGGCCCGGGCCTGCCTGGAATCCCTTCCAGGTATTTTTCAGGCTTCAAGCCAAAAAAATTACCAGGTTCGGGCTGAGGCCGGGCCCTTGCCCTTTTTCACCTCTAACTAGGATGTTTTTTGAGGGTTTGATTGGTTTGTGCCAAAAATTCTTGAAAGTGAGCATTTACTTAAATGTTGTCCTATTTTATAAGCAACTCATTCATGACATGTAATTTTTTCTTATAGCATTATATCTGAAAGGGCAAATGTTTTGTTGTAAATTGATGTTGTACCACTTTCCAAAAGGAAAAACAACAAGATGCTTTACCATCTTTATTTGGCAATTTTAACATATTATGATCAGGATGATGTGGCAGCTGATCATCATGTAGCAGACACCCATGTGGTTGCTGCTTATGATAATGCCAATGTTTGTGTTGCTGTCTCAGCTCTGGAAGCCACCAGAAGTGTTCTTCAACTAACTATTACAAGTTAATATTAGGAGTTAGTTGTTACTTAGACGGTTAGAGAGTAGAGGTACTTAACTGTTAGTTATAAAGGCGCCTTATTTAGTTGTATTCAACTGCCCTTTTAGAAGATGCTAACTTTCTTCCTTAGAAGAGTTAATGAGAGAATGTCTCTTCTTGTTACCTGTTTCTGTCGTTGAATGAGGGGGACATAAATTGTGGATGAACGCCCATTTATCTCCCCCTTTGAGAAGCTGGCTGCATCCTCACTTGGTTGCATTAGGCATCTTGGTATTGGATAGCCGTAAATCTGTCTCCTATAGAGATGTTATTTTTGTTAGGGTCAAATGTCTTCCTCGGAGAGTTTAGAAATTCGGTAATACTCTGTGCTTCTGTTTCCTGTGGGAAATATAACCATCTTGGCAGAGATTCTGCTTATTGTGTATCATGTTTTGGGGGTATTGGTTAAGTAAATGAAAATAAGGGGAGTAAGACAAATATAACTTTTATGAGGGTTTTAATGTGAGTTTACAGAGGGATTATAGGATTTATGTTTATGTTACCTTTATCTCTGAGTGCGGAGATCATCAGTCTTTATCTGCTTATGTATGAGAAAATGGTTGTTGACAACTCTTTGATCCTGCGCTCCAGAAATCAAGGAAGTCAGAAAAAGAAAGGAGAGGGCAAAAGAACTGGAGGGCATTGACATGAGCAATATTGTGTCAAGTTCTCGAAGACGGTCTACAGCCAGTTATGCACCACCTCCAAAACCTAAAATTCAGGTTGAAAGTGATGATGATGAAAGTGGTGATGATGGTGACGACGGTGACAACGACGACGATGAAGACGATAACGACGATGGTGACAGCAATGAAGATGATGACGGAGATAATGATGGTGATGTTGATGGCCAAAGTGAAGAGTTAGATGAGGGTAAGTTATTATGAAGAAGTTGTTGAATTGGATCTCGGCTCAATGTGCTTAATGGTGCATTTTCCTATTTTAACTCTCCATCTCGTTTCTTTTATATTCAGATAATGATGACGACAGTGAATAGATCCTGTACAAGCTGGCTCGCAGGATAACTAATACTAGAATCATCCAATAGTGCACGATTGTATTACGAGCACATGTTTAAAACTATAGTGATTATCGATTGATTATGTCATTGCTGAGTGTAGGAACTAGGAACAGGTATCCGTGATTAGAGTAGAGTTATTTGCAGGCTTGCAACATTGCCTTCTAGGTTTAGCTTAGCTGGTTTTGTTATTCTGAAATGGGTATTCAAGCTGAAAAGATGAGCTTCAACTTGTAAGACGAGTCTTATTTTCCGTGTGGAGTTTGGTCACAATCGCCAAGAACGTAAGTTATAGAATGTAGAACATGTGTTTTATATGAAAAATTTCTACGTCCTTCATCGTTTTCAGCTGAAACCTAAGATATATGCCTAGACTTCAATCATAACATTGATAAAGTGAAATTTAGATGCAGCTCAACTGATTGGTTTTCTTCCAAATTCTATGCTCCCATTTGAAGGACTTCTTGAAATCCAATGAAACTTTAACACAACAGAGGAAACAGATGAATCTGAATCCCCAGGGTTGTCGCTCCAAGTATTGTCCAATCTGGTTTCAGTTTCAGCCTTACAATATGCTGACAATCCTCAAATAAAGAAAAAGAAAAGTTTCAAGACTTGCAGCTACTACACTCAAAATTGCACCATACACAACTGAAAGCTGAAGACTTGTAAAACAAATACATTGCTTGAAGCAATGGCCCTATGATTTTGAGACAAAAGTATCATGAATTATAAGAAATTAACAACCGCACGAAGGCACAATTCACACACTTTCACCACAACTCTGTGGTTACAATTGCCCACCAACGATTCCGCCAACAAATACAATAATTAGGAGTGGTAAAGTATGTTGGGGGTATAAAGGTAAAGAGTCGACCATAGCCTCTGATGTAGCCATCAAGATAATCATCCTACTTAGCTCCTGACCTCCAATACGAATCCAGATCTTCTGTTCAATATTACTTTGTCTTAGTCTGTCTCATAGAATTTCAGCAATTTATTTTGCAGGACTTATGCGGAACCCGCATACATAAATGACTGAGATTTATTGGACACAATAAAACATCATAATATTGAACAGAAGATTTGAACTCCTCCAACACTCTGTCCCTCTCTTTCTGTCCATCCCACACACAAACACTCTCTCTTTGTAGAAGACTTAAAGAGTGGTAGTTACTAGTTAGAAAGGGAAAGGCCACAAACATAATATTTGTGACATTATTATTCAGTATATTACTATTTTATGCACCGACATACAAATTGAATCAGACACTTGGTTCTTTGATGTAGTTGAACATGCAAAAACAGGAAAGGATAACTGGAAAGAACTTGAAATAATTTCCACAAGATCTTGAGTTGGAAATTTAACGAGAAAGATATAGAAATTACTCCTGGAATTGCCTTTACTTTTAATTGCACGAGACATGGAATTTGGTGGGAACCCAATTCTGTGATTCTGAGACTCAAATCCTGATACCTGCTTAAAAGTCTCATTCTCTGAGAGCAGAAATAGCCTGTTGATACAACCCCACTAATAATATGGGATTGGCATGAGATTCAGATTCTTCTAAACAGCTAGGCGTAGGATGTGAAGCAAAATTCTCTTAGAATAACACGCAATACACGCTTGCATATTCACGACCCTCACGGATTCTTTCCTTTCTCATGCAACTTACACAAAGGAGAATTATAGACAAGATGAGTTGGTTCATTAATAAAAGACTCAAAATTTACTTTAAAGAAAGTGAAACATGTTTTGATGCAATCTCACTTGAAGACACACGGAGAGACAGAGGTATACAGAAATATTTTTAGGTAAATTAAGTTATGGCTCTAAATTCTTGACTTTGCCTTCAGCTTCACATCATCTTTCTTTCAAGTCCTCTTATGACAGGGGTTGATTCTTGGTTGAAACATTCACATCATGTACTCCATAGCTGCCGTTTCCGTAATTAGTTGTTGATTTAGTAGTATCTGTGATTGGCAATTCCTGGAGACCACATTTTTCATCCGCCAATTCTGCCTTAGCTGAGTTCAGAGGGTCCTTGCTTTTACCCCATACCACAGTATAGAGGCCAAAAACTATGATAATTGCGCCAATTATACTGCATTGTGTTTCACACAACAGAAACATGAGGTTATTCAAAGACCCAATAGCTTATAGATTACTGTAGAATCGAACTAAATAGTTGTTCTCTTCATTGAAAAACAAATGTTTGGCCATTTAGACTAATCGGAACAAAAATGTAGATGAGATTCAGTACCTCCCGAGATGGGGTTGCTCAGCTAGAATGAAGGCTCCAAGAGCTGCAGTGATGATCATGCATAAAGGGCTAAAAGCTGTAACGAACACAGGCCCTCGTTCCTTAATCACCACACCTTGCACATAGTACGCTACTCCAGAGCAAACAATTCCCTGAAATCGCACAGTAAATGCATAGAAAACACTCATTTTTGCTCAATACATGACTTGATTGTGCTCTAAAGATGACCAGCTACTGATAAATATTACTTACAGAGTAAGCAGCAGCAAGAAGCCTAGAGTCGAAGCCAATCTTCCAAGCACTCATGTCACGTTCCATCACAAGTGCCACTGCTGCATTTTCCACCAACCCCATCAAGCACACCAAAGCTGTGAGAGAGAGCTCTGATGGGTATATCTTCAAAGTCTTTGCCTGGAAAAGAAGAACATAATATTCACATGTAAGTGAGATTATAAGTAAACTAAAATAGTCAGGGTAAAGAAAGAGCTGATTTGCTTAGCCACCTGTAGTATAAAGAAACCTGCCCAGCTACAGATACCACCAAGGAGTAACAAAGTCCCAATGGCCCAGTGTTGTTCGGCGGGTGCACCGGTGGTTCCATGGTGGATTGCAGCGTGTGCTTTTATCAAATTGATGAGTGGACCTTTATACAAAGTCATTACCATGGCTCCTGACATGGTGATCACCGTTCCAACAACCTTTGCCACACTATGCATCTTCTTGAAATTCACCGTCTCCAGCCTACAATAACGTCATGATGACCATTAACGCATGATCATACTACGTAGAGGAAACAATAGCAACTAACTTCTCTGTTTTTCATGAGTTTATGTTGATATAATTAATAATCTGAATAAATATTGCACCTGAAGATAATTGCCATTATAAAGGTTATGGCTGGGAGAATATTGACTGTAGCAGATGTAAAGGTTGCTGATGTGTAATTCATGCCCACATAGTAGAAGTTCTGATCAATCACTGGCCTGTTTCAATTTCCAACATTTGAATATAGTTAAATTAACATTAGGATTTTGATATATCCGCTTGCTTCACTGGTGCAGACTCTGTGCTTTTCGAGAAATAAATTATAACATCCAATCTCAGGTAATACTTTTATTATGCTGCAACAAATACTTCATATCATCAGTGAAAAGATCCTCTTTTTGTCGATAAATCAGTAAAAAGTTTTCGAATCTTATTTTTGTCAAATGAGTTAAACCCAGTTCAGGAAAACCTGAAAAAGTAGTAAACTTTGGAAAAGAAGAGAACAGAAGTGTTATTTGGATAGTTCACGGATGAAACTCTGAATATGCACGTGTTCAAGTAGGCATGGAAGAAGAGAGCTCTTAAAGATCATTACTCGAGAAAGGCAAGCACCAATATCCTCAGGAAGACTGGCAGAGTCAATTTTGGCCTCGTTTTCCTGTTAACGAGAAACAGAGAAGAAAAGGGCAATGAGGAATATTATTATTTTACCATCATTATATTAGAAAGAGAGAAGAGATCATGCATGGCGTATAACAAAAGTCGATAAGAGGAATGTGTTTCCATGTATAAATATATATACATATATATTGCAAATGGTTGTGCATTCTTTAGAGACCTTTCAAGAACAAGAGCAAAAGGTGCGATGATAAGCGTCGCAGCCACATGCCGGTACACTGAAAGGACATAGTGACTCATCCCATGCTTGAAGGAAACCATAGTGACTATGTACATTCCTGCATAGCCAAATTGAAGGGAGATAATAGCCACGTAGGGTTTGATTGTCTTTAGGCCTTGGCACAACCTCTCACATGGACTTCTGTTTTCTCCCATCTCTCTCTCTCTCTCTCTCTCTCTCTCTCACAAGTTTCTGTGGTGTGGCTTGCCAAGACTAAAATGAGTAAACCCCTTCTTATAGACAAGAAAAGTAAAGATTAATCTCTGTAGAATTATTCATGCACTTACTGTCACTCCATTTTCAAGATTCCTCTATCCATTAACCTGAACAAACCTGTCACCTTGGTGTGATGTAGAATCTAAACATAAAAATAATAGAGTTAGTCAGCTAGAAAGATAGACATATATGGAGAAGTGTTCCTGTGGATTTCTCAGATAGTTATGCTCTCCTTTTTCATTTTTCCTCTGTTGTTTTCTTTCTAAAGAAGAGATGTGGGAATTTGACTCATTGACCACCAAATGAGATTAAGGGTTAGTGCTCCAAGATGATGCATGCAAAGCTCTTTGTGGTGTTAGCACCAAAAAGAAAAAAAAGAAAAGAGTTGTTTTGAAAACAATTTTTAGTGTATGTGACGAATTGAGTGCTTTGAGTTGGTGGATAAAATTCCCTAAAGGGGGATTGATTGAGCTTAATACTAGCAAGGTGTTTAACGAAGGATTTTACTTTAATCCTAGTAAATCTTAGTGGAGAACACATCAATAAGAGGATTGTTTAAGCTAAAGTTAAAAAAAATTCCTCAAGCTAAAGTTAAAAAACACGAACTCAAAACTTCAAATTCTATTAAGTTGTATGCAGTTTAAGACAACACATTTAATACGTTTAAGTTCACCATACATCTCTGCCACTATGCTTACAAGTAGTAATAGAAGTTCAAGGTAAATTCTTTTCCTATACACTACGTATATACCCTGATGAATATTATATACAAAGATATGATTGTTTTGTTAAACAACCTCTAGTTCAGGCATAGATTGCGACTTGCTTAGTTGCCTGTGATGCGGAAATAAAAAACCTAATCGTTGTCGTTAATATGGTTTCCTGCACTCTTTTATGACGATGATCATTATCTATGTAACTTACGTGGTGGAAGCTAACATTATCCTTATTCCCGTTCTGATGCATCACCCTAAAGTTTCTTACTTTCTTATGTGTATATGCTGTCTCACAGGTTTTATTCCAAAGAAATGTCGAGTGATTAAGGCAGATGTTCACTTTGTTCTTTCTAATTTCCATGCCGTGTTGCTGTGTTTGATGCTCTTTTCATTCCTTTCTCTTTGCTTTTAGTGCATGTAACATGACACCACTACTTGCTACTTAATTTCATTCTCAAAGGATTACGAAGAATATATATGGTCTAATTTTGGGAAAGGATTTGTAATAAAAATAAAAATTTTCAGATACGATCAAATAGAAGAGTCATTGTCAACACATGAAACTGAACTCTACAGTTTTCAAGCATTAACAGAAGGAGATGAATTGAACGAACGAACAATCTTCTCATCTATAATGTCTTATGACAAAGAACAAAAGCGATGTAATGGACTTGGCAATGATGATATTTCATTAGAGCTCCGGCAATAAGCGTCAAGTAGGAATTGGAGGAAGGATATCGAGAGTCCATAACACCATGTGTTTAGATAGTGAGTGAGCACAGAAACACCTGGGTAGATAATGTCCAAGGGATTAAAGTTGGTGCTTTCGTATATGGATTCCAACAAGAGAATAGGCAGGTGGGTGGAATCCCACCTTTTAAATGAGAGGAGCCTTGTAAAGATGTATGCCTAAATGCTCACTAAATTTCAATAGGATTGTGTAACTTTTTTCCCCTCCTCCCATTCAATAGTTAAGATTGGCTTGCTGAAAGTTGTGGCTATAAACATTAGTTCCAGAAGAAATCAGTTGGCCTTTGTATTTACAAATCCATAATTAACCAAGATGAATTTTATATAATATAGTGTTAAAGAGGTGGTCCAAATAGTAAAAAATTACGTCCAACATACTTTCTAATTAATTTCTTCTATTTCTTATTTATACATCCAAGATGGTGATTATCATTAAGCTTATCTCAGTTCAATGTCTATTTGGTCGACCAAAATGAAAGCAAATCACATTATTCGCAGAATCCCTTTTTCTTGCCAACCTTATACTTTCGATATATCTACAGTTACATGTTTCCTATTTTGGAATAACATTGCCTAATTGTTTGAGAAATATGATTAGACTATAGCTAAAGTGTTTATATAAATATTCCTGAACTAATCAAGCTCCAATACTATTTTATCCTTCTCTCAGACAATAAGATTATAATGGAGAACGATGTAAGTCACGTCACAATTAATTACGTTTAAATTTAGAATTTAAGATTCTATTAATTAAGACGTAGCATGGTGGTCGAATAATTTAAGATAGTGGTTGCCACAAATCATGCCATCCTCTATCAACTCCTGACGTTAATATTATATTATTCATTCAAATAGAAAAAGAATTGAAAGAATAAAATCCTCCACCAAAGTTCATGACTTCTGAATATAATCCACAATCACCAAGTTTAAGAATTTTCCATAATTTTATTATTTTCTCCACTTTATTTCTTATGAAGAAAAATGATATTTTAAATAAAATTATTGCACATTAAAATAACATTCAATTTAAAAACTATGTAATTCTTAGCAATTAATGGTGATTTTCAAACGTAAAGCATCAATAAGTTTGGTGAAGTTCATATTGAGATGACAAAAGCACAAGAATGTGTCCAGTGGATATGGCGACAGATTGTCAACATGTACTTTTGATGCTGGCTTTCATTTCCATATAGCTAGTCTGATAATTGTCGTGTCTAGTCAACAAGTAACAATAGCTATGATCATGCACAGAAGGTTGAAGGCTGCTACGAATATGGGGACTCTGATTTTCATAACCAGACCTTGAACGTAAGACGTGATTTTTGAGCTGATAATTCCAGATATCTGTTGAAATAAAGAGAGCAGAACGGGAAACTTTTTGATAGGGACCAGAAGCCTAGAGTCCCCACCAACGCCCCAGAAAGTGCTATGGCCTATCTCCGGACCTTGCCGGCTAAGCATATGAATGATGAAAGCCACAGCTCCGACGAATGTTTCTTTACTGTTACGGACCATATTTATAAGATTGTTCATCGTTTCATCAGAATAAATTTCATATACATCATTAGCAAAGCCCCTCTTAAGTGTTACCTTTGTTCCAATTATCTTTGCCTGACTTCTTATATCCTCCATCTTTATCCTCTCTAACCTACGAGCAGGAGTTGTAACCCTATTATTTGTATCACCATATTTTTTTTCATAACTAACTAAACTCATTAAGGAAAAAAAAAACCTAAACGTTGGATATCCATTGCTATACTAGGACTATACATTCAAGATCTTCGTTGAGAGTAGGAGTTTGGTGAGCCAGGACCAGTCGTCTAGGGATACATGGAATTTGATGTTCCTACCATCATACATTTCCGATCGATCTTCCACTTTACACGGCCATTTATTTCTAAATTTCCAAGAATTACCAACGTGATGGTGTTCAATTCAAAGCATTCATTATGACAGAAGCGTATACGGCGGATGCGTTGCATTTGCAAGTAAGTGACGCCTTGGTCTAGGATTGGCGTTCTTTATGTCACACAGAATCATTAATCAGCACGTAAGTCAAGTCTTTACGTACTCTAGACATATATCCGAGCGCCATTGTTTGTAGCGATACGATACTGAGAACGTCATCTTTGGCCTTACTTTCCTGCATAACAAACAATTTAAAGAACACAGATGTTATCCGCTTGTGGGCACTAGCTAATTAGTAGTGTTATGATTGACTACCATGTCTGTCTATTCCTTTTTCCACTTTTGAATGCAAACCCGCGGAAATGAAGAACAAAGGTGAAAGTTAAGTAAACTAGAATACAATAACGTACAAATACTAAAACTGCAGTACAAAATCAGCACATATTGTTGACAGACGAATTGCAAGCACATCATCAGGATAAAACGGTTTTAATTCATTCAACACTGCACTTAATCTTACACTATCATAATCAGATGCTAATTCATCGTCTCCCATCTCCCTAAACAACCAAAAAGACCGGCCTTATTATAGCCATAGCAGAGGAAAGCAAGATAAATCTCTCACGTTCAGACATGAATCTACATAGCTTAATTAATTTTTCTGAAACTTGGATCATTACCCATCTGTTCTTTTCGTCTGTTGATTAAGTGCAAGTGATCGGCGAATGGAATCATACGAGGATTTCAATTTATTGTATTGTACTATTCTCAACAACCGCTACACTGTTGGCTGGTCTTCAAAAAGTATCCGCAATCTGAATGGTACGTGTGGTCTTTGGACATACATTATTATCTGAGTTCGTTTAGGGGCCATAGCAAACTGTTCTTTTCCATCTTGCAACTCTCTATGCTATACATAACTTGTGGAATCCACTTGACTTCAAGTTGATGATTATACATATATTCACATCATAGTATTCTCTCTTCTGCTTCTACTTTTCGTATTCGGAGCTGCAATTAACACTTTATTGACACGACAAGGCTAGTGCTGGAGCTTATATGCATACAACCATAGTCTAATCTAAGCTTATAAATTCTAATTAATTAGATTAGTTCCTCTAAAATCCAGAGTGATAATAGAAAGTGGCTGCTGAGATAAGCAGATTGAATTAGTGGCTATAAGTCAGGACTGCACTTCCGTTTGGTGGTGAGAGTGGATAGAAATGCATATACGAAAGCAAGCTGTCCACGTTCCTCAAAACATTATTTCCGTCTGAAACTGTGTCAAAGAGAAAACTAACAGTTTGTAACCACCATTATAAGCAATAATTGCAATTATGCTTACATCAACTAGTAAGGAAAAGACAGAACATATCCCACCTGTTGGGATTCTTTAACTATGTTGTTGGTCGTGACGAAGTTGCACATATTTATAGCTCCATTTCAACGTAATTTAATATCTTTAATTTTTATGAGTAGTCTTTGATCTTTAATTACATATCTAAGTAAGATTATTTTTTAAATAATTATATGATATAATATTTAATTTTAATTTATATAATGATTATGATTTGAATAAAACTTTAAAGGAAGATGGTAAGAAGACCACTCTCGATAGCTACTGTAGATCCATATTTTAAATTTTTGACAAAGACGCATGCAGTCTCCCTATACACAAATTAAATAGACAACATTAACTTTTGAGTCATATCTTCACTAATTTTCATCAATATTTCTGATTAATTATATTTGTTTTTGGGACTATTTGTGTCTTGTGCAACACCAATATTTCTAACAATAGTTGTTTCCCATTCAGCTTGCATGACACAGACTCCATAAGAAATTGCTAGCGAATTGAAAGGCACTATTGGAGGACAAGAGAAGAGAATTATAATGGCCAGTCCCTGTATCAGCCATGCTAGATGATGATGAAGAAATAATTACTTGGAAAAAAGTAGGGAAAATGTAGTGAAACGTACAAAACGTTCAAGACTCTCATTGTTAGAGATTATTCAAGACAAAAATTTAAGTTGCTGGATGAAGCAAAGGAAATTGTCGATAAATCGAGTTGTTAACATGAACAGCTCACTCAAATAAAAGTGTATTAAGGTTGAGACATGTCAATCATATAACACTGAAAAACTTTTGAGCTGAATGCATCATCGTTCCTATCCCTAATGAAAGTAAGGATGATTAGAAGTCACTTCACTGAGCTGCTGACTATAAATTAAGCATGAACACTACAGGAAGTCGATATCAAACTGGAGTTGAATTAACGTACGTAACTGTTTAAAAGTGAATTATGTAGTGTTGCAGACGAAAACAGATTAAGAAAATTAAACAAAGGTTAATTTACAACAGAACATTGGTCATCACTTCTTTCCTAATGATGGGACAAGAAGAGACTGATTGCTAACGGAATTCTCTATTTAATTTTACTCTATCTAATGGTCAAAACAACGTCGTTTTGATCTTGCGTCTAATGTTCGACTTAGTTGACTAAGTAAAGATTAAATTGAGTTACTTTCTTACAATTAAGTCAAATTCGAGTATTTCAGGGTTATGAAATTGAGTCATCATGATCCTTTCCCTTTAAGCTCATGCTAGCACCAAAAGGAAATAGAAGTTCTGTACCAATTATATTGTGACTATATGAACAAAGTACTCACAATGTATGTATATCTTATACTTGTTAATCTTGAAAGAGTTAGTTTAGACAATGTTAACAATAGTTATATAGTCTTCATTTATCTATTACATCTCCCGATCGCGGGCTTATCCTAATTTTGAGAGGTTCTTTTCTTGCTCACTTAAAACCAACTTGTTTCAAAGTGATTACATGTCAATGACTAGCTCCAAGCAACTCTTATCATACAGCCAAAGATATTTTGGTGGCCGGATAGGAATACTCCACTTTATAGCTGGATAAAAAAGGAAGGAACATGAAACGAGTGGTCAATTATAGGGAAAGCACGTAAATGGATCTAAAGGAAGAGTATGTGTCTGCTTAAAAGCAAGAAAAAGGCATTCCATTTTAATGGAAAACTAAAGCTAGCCATTGTAAAGTGCTGCCACCCAAATTCATTTCTTTACGCAAAAAGATTATAGAAAAAATATCTGTTTCATACCATAAAGAAGAAGGTGGCCTAACGTGCAATGATCAGTATTTATAGCTGAATGATTGAGCGAACGAGACGAATCGTACACGTTATATATACTATGATGCTCGGGATCTATAGATTATGGACCTTCTTTTGGAAATGAGAATGCAAGCTTTATGCTGCAAGGATATTGATTATACTCATAAATTTGAAGATTTAAAACACTAAAACGACTACAAGAATTGACCACTGTGGCGTCTGTGCTCCATTGCCATGGGAAACGCCAAGGAACTTAGAGTTCATTAAGCACTCTTTTCCTGACATAAAGCTGCGAGCTGCTTTACTTTAGACATAACTTTTTCAACTTTCTGGTCAAAAAATTCATCCAATTGTACCACCTAAAAGCAAAGCAGGACTCATCAAGTGAGGCCCTGAAAGCCAAGGCAATTAAACACATTGTACAAGTGGACATCAGTATGGTACTTTGAAGATTGTGATCAGATGCAAGTAGAGTATCGATGTTTCAGAATTGAGGGAAATAGGATGGTGGGGCTTGGGATTTTCATCAAAATTTGTAGCCCACCAATCGGAGATCTGACATGGGGGGTTAAAAGCTACGTGGTCAATTTCAGAATCTTCACTTTTGGGTCAAAGAGCTTGGACACACATGAATCTTTTTTGGGATATATGCACCCTTTGTCTTTTTCTAGAGCGAGATGTCCTTTTGAGAACTACCACCCTATTATTTTGCAAGATGAACAAGTAGCGTGAATGGCGAGCTCCCGTGCCTGAGCAGCTAACCGGTCAATGAATTGTATCTCTCATTTTGGGAGATAAAACTGAGAGCCTACTTTCGAAGCTGGTATTCCAGATAATAAGCTTTTCTTTTCCCTTTCTTGGGTCAGTGGGACTCCAAGTCCTTTTACTGATCTTACAAGCTTTTCATTCGGTTCCGTCCGTACTTTAGTTCTTCCAAAAGCTATAGGCCCGCACTGGAAAACCCTTTTAATGGAAATACCAAGACAGTTTGTAATTCGCCAATGACGAAACAAAAATGGAACTGAAAGGACATATCTTTTGTGAAATATCTCCACAATAACCAACAGAGGTTATTTCACAAAAGATACAGGGAAACATTTGAATTTACACCAAAATGATACTGAACACACATCCTTGTTGACAGAACATACAGATACAGGGAAAGGACAAGAGTATGGTCTTCATCCTTGTCAGCGCATCCAGATTCTTTTTACCTTTTCTTCTTTAATTTTTTCGAAGGACATGGGTGGGGAAAATGTGGGACATTGTTGACTGTCTCTCTGCTATAATTCCATTTACATAGAGCCTCTTCATTCTGTGAAACAAGCTGCTATCTTTTTCTGAATGGGCTCCACTCCAAGTCGAGGTGATAATCTAGGTAGAGGTTCCTGAGAGGAAGATAGTATTTCTCATAAGATAAGGCCTTAAAAATTAACATACAGAAAGTGTGCCCTAATCCCACAAATTGTTCAAGACAGTGCTAAACGGAGGCTTCCAAATGGTCGATCAAGTCACTGGGATGTTCAAAGAGGCTTAGCCCTCAACTACTAGAAACAAACGTTCGGCACTATTA
>JAOQMR010000002.1:6346269-6359019 GCA_027563865.1 Erythroxylum pelleterianum | reverse complement strand
CGGCGTGCCTTTGTTCGTTTTGCAGGTATTCAGCAACCAAAGCTACTCAAGGATATGGATCAAAACAAGGATGTTCCAGATCAGCGAAATCTGGCTGAACCATCTTCTATTGTACTTTATAAGTCTTTCAAATCAATTATGTCCAGACTATTGTAATGGTCTTGAGCATGATAATATAATTATCAGCACATGATCTGTATAACAATTAAACTTATTACCATCTTAAGTATAACTTCGAGAATAATGAAATAAAGGGTGTGTAAAATCAAGTGCTTATGATAGAATATGTTCATAATTGGTCCACACCTTTTTGAATGGTAGAGGAAAATTAAGCCATATATTGGGCAGGATGCCTTCAAAAAGAGACCTTACATTTGAGGCAAGGGATGAACAAGATTCCTTGGCAATGTTCTAGCTTTAAAATTCAATGATTTTAGAGATCAATGATACATATACGTTTATGTTTATTAGTACTGTTATGGAAATTAGTAACATTTACGAAAGAGAGGAAAAGAGAATTTTTAGAAAAAACTGGAATATGTAGACAGAAAACTTAGAATGTCCTTCCTCATTTGCTTTTGGTCCTATTTATAGCCACTTCAATTCAATGTTTTATTGATGTTGAGATATTTTTGTTCTGATTCTTTGGCTCCTACAAATTATAATTTCATATCTTGTCATCCATACCTAATCAAGATAAGATTTAAACAATTTTTGACATATTTTTCTTACAAATTCGAAGTCCAAAAGTTGTAATTTTTACTAAACGTGCCCACACCTAACCCTCATTACCATTGTCTTTAGCTTTATCCTTCTAGTTGCACCTTATTTTAAGGCATTTTGATTTTTTAAAGCTTTAAATTTGCCAAATATCATCTGAAAATAGAAGATAAACTAATATTTACGATATAGTTAATGATCACAATTAACACAAGAGAATTAATATCTAAAATGATCAATTTTAATGGTCTTAGCGACAATCTAAACCATAACTCATCTCATTAATAGACTTCTAACAAGGGTCTTTCATTTTAAAAATTAAATTGATATTTGAACATTTTTCCCAAATTTGAGTGCCTTAATAGGATGTTTAGAAGTATTATTTTTATCCATGTTTATTCTTAAAACAAGAGAAAACTTGATCTACATTCTATTTGTTGCATTTTTGATGGGCATTCTTCCACACAAAAAAGACATAAATGTTTCTATCCACCTATAAGAAATTTTATCATTTCAACTGATGTTATGTTTGATGAAATTGAATCCTTTTTTCCAGCATTCCTATATTTAGAAAGAGACCTCAAATGAAAACAGAGCAAAAGATCGATTTTTTCTTGATTTTTATAATGAACCTATTTTAGTTATTTTAATAAAATTATTTAGTCTCCTTCTATTCGACCTATTTAGCCTATTCCTTTCAAGTTAATACCAACTGGTGAGTCACTTAAGTTATGTGGAATGATAAAGGATAAGGAAGAACAAGTTCGACCATTGTAGATTTATTCTAAGAGGAAAATATAAATCCTTCAAACTATACACATACAATTTTCCCCTTTAATAACTATTCAAACACATAAAAAATCTTATAACCTTACTAAAGATATCATACCACAAAATGATGCTTCTCAACTAGCTAATAAACTTAATCAATCAAATGATATTGACCTATTAAATGCACTTAGGAAAGGAATCAAAACTTGAATAAAATATCCATAAAACATATTCAAGACTTACTAAAACCTATCCTAAAGTCATAACAGTCTTCCTTAGCAATCTTTATATAATTCCTATTTTCGAGGAATCTATTTGAGACATTAGGAAATAAGAAGTGAGAGAATGGAAATAGAAGATCTAAAAAAACGAAACATAGGAATCATTTAAATTACTAGAAGAGAACAATGTAGTTAGATGTAGATAGGTTTTCTCTGTGAAGTATAAGTCAAAGGGAGCAAGATATAAGGTAAGGTTGGTTTACGAAGTGTATACTTACACATGTGGTATTGTTTATCTTAAGACATTTGTATTAGTTGCTGAGATGAATACAGTACAGGGACTATTATCAATGGCTGCCAATTTTAAGTAAAAATTACAGTAACTTTATATGGCAAACACTTCTCTTCATAACAATCAAGAAGAGAAAATTTACATGGTCTTAGTTTTAAATATAAAGAGGGAAATCCCTCTATAAACTTAAATAATCATTGAGCATGGTTTGGAAGACTCTAAAAATAATGAATAGTTGATGTTAAGCCAACGAAGATTCTAATTGATATTTTGATGATAACAAAACATAATAACTATTAACATGTTTATCATTTTCATGAAAAGAAATATTAAAATAAAATGAAGTTTTAAACTCAAGAAGAAAGTGTATGAAGTTGAATAAGAGAAGTTGAAGTTTACAAATGACGAAACGAAGATCAAAATAAGAACAAAATAATATCATGGTTCATCAAGGTCATTTCACACTTTATATTATTATTTGCGAGCTCACTTTGTTAATTTGATGATCTAAAAATCTCACCATGCGTAATCATTTTATTTTACTTTAGTGCATTAGTCTTTACATTCATCAAAAGACATTGAAGCTTTTTATTTTAATATAAAAATCTCTTGATTGTTCAAATAATTTGTGGGGAACATTTTGAGAAGCGTTTTAATCATATTTGGATTAAACAAATTAGTTTAAAGCATTTAAGGCAATTAAAATCATGTTTTTTAGGTGAGTGATCGACCTACATGGCTTAATTGTCAACCACAATAGATTAAAGTTATTAAAACTGAAGTATTGAGAGTTTTTTTTATAACACTGGTTGATGTACAAGTTGACGAGTCTATCATAATACTAGTCTACTATTATCCTATACTAGTCAACTAGTGTTCCAATGACTAGTGAATTTGGAGCTTTTAATACATACACTATAAGAAAAATAGGGTTTAGCTACGAACATTACTGACAGAAAGTGTAGATTTTCCATCAGTAAGCTAATTTTGTGATAGAATTTACCAACGGAGTAAGTCATCGGAGAAGCGGCTGTAAGTTATAATTGCTGACGAAGAATATATTTTTGACACTAATTTACCGATGGATATTTTATATTTTGTCACTATATTTAGTGACGGTAATTTTGTGTTGTTGGTAAATTTTCTGACAAAAAGTTTGTTTCGGTCGATAAATTTAGCAATGAACAAATGAGGATTTGTCCGTCGATATATTTACCGACGGATTTGGAATATCCATCAGTAAATTCACAACTAACTACACCGATAGAGATTAGTTGTCCATCAGTAAATTGATAACATTTTACCGACATATTTTGGTTTTCCGTCGATAAATAGACTAATACTATTTTTAAATTTTCCTGCATTTAATTTTATTTGATAATCTTATGATTGATACATAATTATACAGTTATCAGCTATTTGCTGATACTATTTTGATTTGTTTCTACATTTAATTTGTTAAAATAGAAAGTTGATTCAGAACATAAAGTAAAAATTATCTTAATTGTAAACAATACATATTTAACAACTATTTATTTGGTGACTACAACTACGCTATTCATTTGGAGAATGCGGATGTTCTGGATTTTGTGATGGGGTGCTACCCTTCCCCTTCAACTCATCCACCATATTACAGAGCTGGGCTATGTACTCTATCAACTGTTGCAATTGAGTTGCGAGTGCTTGTATTGTGCTCTGAAGCTCATGGACTTCATTGGGTACGGACTGCCTCATTGGGTACGAATCGCCTACTAGATGTTGTTGTATTGGATGTAGAGGATTGACAATAACATGTGTTCGCAAACGAACCCAAGCCGAATATCCTTTTACAACGGTCCCTACCACCCACTGCATGAAGATAGGTTTGACTCTCGCCAACATCTTCAGAAAGTTGAGACTATCGTTGAATCACGCTTCTTAGTGTGAATGTGCAAAAAGAGTTGACGAGGTGTAGGATTTATGCTCATAGACTTTTATTGCATCAGAATAAAATATTATAAGTGAACTACAATTTACAAAAATTTCGGCAAAATTTTCTCTATTTTTATTATATTTATCCCCTTGTGAACAAAGAAAGTAACTCAATAACATAGCCATATATGGCACCAGACATTTATAACATCATCATTATCCATAATATACATATTTTCATTCCAAAATTCACATATCAAATTAAATTGAAATATATCAAAGTAAAAAAAGACCAGAATATAAGTTTAAAGTGTAGATACTTACAAGTCTCTCTGCATGCTTATGGTGCGTAATAGATCCTCCAGTATGTACAAAAACACTCTCTCCCCCCGATCCTCCACGTTTGTTGGCAGAATTATGCTTTGAAATGAACATTGCCTTGGGTGATTTCCAATTCTGCTGCCAATGACTCCATACTTGTTCAGAAATATAAGGTAGTCTTACACCAGTCTTGTATATCGCACCAACAAAGTCTCGAAAATGTGTACGTGCTCCTCTCTCCTAAACTTTATAAATGACCACGTCAAATTTGGAATCCCAAAAAAATTCTTTCTGGAAAAAAAGAAAAAAATGATAAGTACTTATAATCTACAACATTTATCTAATTAATGTATAAAAATTAATTAAACAAAAATAAATATATATATATTTTGTACATTAAACTCCTGATAATAAAAATCCTATGTCGCATGAGAGATATTCTTCCATATATAACCCTCAATATCAAGCTTCTCCTTGAATTTGGATGTCAAGTTTTTTTAGCACAGTCTGAATGGAATCAACTTAATATTAAAACAATTAATTTCATATCATTTTTAAATTTAAACCTATAACTTAATTATAAACATATGGTGTTTCATGTATTTTCACTTACATATTGTTGATCATTGTGATGTAAGTTCTTCCATCAACTCTCTCAGCTTTAGCTGGAGGTCGCCTCCTTCTTCAGCATCGTTTACCCCTGATATCTCTGTCAGCATAGGGATGGTGGAAGGTGTAGCAGGAAGGTGATGCCTCATCTGCAAGTGTAGTAGCTGGAGGTGCATCATCTTATTCGGTCGCAACTGCAAAATGTGATGCTTCACTTGGACAATAATTGGCTCCAATTCGTGGTCTGAACCTTGGCCGCATCATATCCTGTTTTCTCTTTGCTGGCATATTTTAACCTGAAATTCATATTTTATTGAATGTTCCAGAAATATAACAATGTCAATTCAATATATAACAATATATTGTTGATTCAATAATTGATTTATTGAATATAATATTCTATTACAAACACAAATTAATCGCTATCAGCATTTAATTGTAAATCAAAATCATCATCATCTTCTTTTTTTGAAGAATTAGAATCAAACTCAGGCTCCTCTTCAGATCTCTCACCCTCTTCATGCTCTCTAGATGAAATTTTAACATATTCATTATTTGGATCATTCAAAGGTTCATTCTCGTCATATGTAACAGATGTATTTATTTCATAAACATCTTTCTGAAACGCTTCACTTTCAATTCTCTGTTCTCATTTTCCATATGATTCAAAAACACTTTTAGGTTTAACTTTGCAAATGGCCAATCAATCTGACTTATCTCATTGTAAGCTGAAAAAAGGACATAATACACCTGGATTGCTTGCATTGCCAACACGAAAGGTTCAAATTGTCTAAATCTTTTTCTCTGGTTGATTTCAACTATATTGTATCAGCTATGCACTTTTGTACCAATATTAGGAGTTGGATCAAACCAGTCACACTTAAATCTCACACTCCACTTTATTGGCAATGCAGGGTACTCAATTTCAAATATCTCAATAATTTTACTATAGTAATTCATCAATTCTCCTTGTATGTAAACTCCATTATTTATTGTTGCCATGCTATGACCATGATATTCTGTATGAGATTTGTATCCATTAACGAAATATACTAGATACAATTTAATAGTTCGTAAAGGTCCTTTCGTAAGATCACATATGAACTTAATCTCTATTAGATTTTCTAAGGCCTACACAAAAGAAATTATTATATTAATAGTATAATATCATTTGAACACTTTAATCATATAATTCAATCATTTCAATAATTGTAAGTGAAAACTTACAAATTTCTCGAACCATCGAGGAAAGTGTCTTCTAACTTCTTTATTGATATCATTCTGTATTTTCTCGAGCATTAGCTCGCGTAACCATTCCCGGATAATCTAAAAATATTATTATGTATTTCAGTTGTGAATAACACTATATTTCAAAACCCAAATAATCAGTTTCAACTTACTGCAAAAAATGTTGAACCTCTTGACAATTCAATAAAATGTAACCATGGGCAACTTCTATTTCTTCCTCTATTAACATTCTTCTTGTTGAACGTCTATATATGTTTGTCCAGGATATGTGAAAATAGATAAGTTCCCATCAGCATCACCTGTTCCTCCCCCATCGTCATTACGAGAAACTTTTCTTTCTCGTTTGTGAACATGCGACTCAAAATAATATGAACAAAACGTACTTTCTTCCTCCACTAAATAAGCATTACATATCGAACCTTCAATTCTAGCCTTGTTTTTTACATTTTTCTTAAAGTGATGCAAATGCCTACATTACTCACTTTGGGTTATTACAATTATGTTATTAAAAACATGTTATTACTTCAATTTAAATATTTAATGTAATTACCTCTCAAACATATACATCCATCGATATTGAACTGGACCAGCAAGTTTAGCCTCGTGTGTTAAATGCACTAATAGATGCTCCATACAGTCAAAGAAGCTTAGAGGGAAAATCCCTTCTAATTTCACAAAATTACTGGAATTTTCCTTTCTAGTTTTTCCATTTTAGCCAACTTTATTTCAGATGATGTTAAGCTTCTGAAAACAAACTTAATTCTGCTATAACTTCTCATACCTTATTCGGTAGTAACTTCCAAAATGCAATTAGAATTAGCATTTGCATAAACACATAACAATCATTACTTTTCATCCCAAATAATTTGTACTTCCTCATGTCCACACACCTTGCCAAGTTTGAAACATAAACATCGATAAACTTTAGACTTTTCAAACATTCACACAAAAATTTCATTTTATTTTTTGTCCAAAGTGCAACATGTTTTCGGATATTTACCAGTGCGTAGATCTTTATCTAACTCATTCCTTCTACAAAAGAGTTTCAAATCAGCTCAAAGAGTTTCAATAGATGATCTGGAAGAAGAAATATCCTGTGGTTGTCAAAAAATATGTTTTGCCCTTGTTTGGAAGATAAAACGCATCAGAATCATTGCTATAATAAGGACAAGCTAATTTTTCTGTTGTGCTCCATCCAAACAACACAACATATGCCATAAAATCACTAATAGTCTACATCAAAGCTACTCTCAACACAAAATTTTGTTTCAAAGGCACATCATATGTCTCCACACCATATTCCCAAAGATGTTACAATTCAGATATCAATGGTCGTAAGAATACATCAATTTTGTACTTTGAATTTGTAGGCCTTGGCACAATCACTGTCAAGAACATATATGCCTCATTCATACACATCCATGGAGGCTAATTATAAAGAGTAATTTTGATTGGCCATGATGAATATTATTGGCCGGATTGACCAAAAGGTTGGAATTCATCCGTCGACAATCCAAACCTAGCATTTCAAGTTTCAGCTGCAAACTCATAATGGGTGTTATTAAAATGTTTACATGCCAGTGCATCTGATGGATGACTCATTATTATATCTTTTTGTTCGTGTTCATTATGTCATCTCATATGAGATGTAGTAACATCAGAAGCCCATAGTCTTTGAAGTCTCCAAGTTAGCAGAAAATAATACATATGCTTTCAGGGTACTAATTTATGTTTCGTAGAACACTTTCTAGGCTTGAACCTAGATTGAACACAAAATTTACACTCTTGTAATTCTACATCATCTCCACAATACAACATACATCCTAATTTACAACAATCAATTTTTTTCAAAAGAAAAACTATGAGCCCTAATAAGTTTCTTCATATTGTAAAAACTGTCAATCATTGTATGATCAGGAGGCAATGATTCATTATATCATCTAAGAATTTTATCAAAACTACGATCAGAAATTTGCCCTTCAGACTTTATGTTCAATATTTGAGCAATTGAGTCATTGTCTCACAATTTGGCCATAATTCTTGGTTAGCTGAGTGTAGTAATTCAAAAAATTGTTTTGCATGTGAATTTGGTTCTTTTTCAAGATTTTCTATATTTTCTTGAAAGGTATAACCAACTGCATCATAAACCATTTGCATGTAAGGATTTTCAGTTGCACCCACATTATTTGTTCTAAATCCAACTCCCCTTCATAATAGTCCACATTTACTGACGAGTTTACTTCATTACCCATTGAGGTGCTATAAATCAATAGCTCCCTATGTCGTATCCACTCAAAATAATTTGGAACAAACACTTCCTCAGCAAATGGTCATTCACTTCATCAATAAGAAGGAAACGAATATGTTTGCAGTTTTTTCATGGACATCTGATCTTTAGGTCATCCATATACGCAGGTTGAGAATATGCATATTGAATAAAAGATTCAACTCCCTCAACAAATTCAGGATTAATAAAACCATTAGGTGTTAATCGTCTATACATCCAAGATATATCAACATTACTCATTTCTGCAAAACTGTTAATTTAAAAAAGTGATTTCATAATTAGTATCATTCATGTCCCCTAAGTTTACAGAACATCTAAACTTTACACAATACCCCTAAGTATTAATCAATTGAATTAATTACCGATAATTGATGTCAATACTATAGTACGTGACATTGTTTACTCCTGTGAATCAAAAAAGCAAGTTTTTATTGTGACTCCTAGGCTTATGGAATTTTTCACCGATAAGTCTCACGGGAACTGCATCACGGGTTTCTAGACTATATACCATCCTAGGGGTTTTATTATGATAAGCAGTATCTTGTCTATTAAACCTATAAATTTCTTATGGTAGTACTAAGTTTGAATTAATCAAATTGAAGTTGAAGTAATTATGTTTGAATTAATCACCTACAATTGATTTCAATACTATAGTACATAGAATTGTTTACACCTGTAAATAAAAAAAGCAAGTTCTTGCTATGACTCTTAGGCTTGTGAAAATTTTCACCGATAAGCTTCGCGAGAGCTGCATCACAGGTTTCCAACCGATATACCGTCCTAAGGTTATTGTGCAAAGAATGGACTTGTCTATTAAACTTATGAATTTCTTGTATTAATACTAAGTTTGAACTAATCAAATTGAAGTTGAAGTATTTATTCTTGAATTAATCATCTACAATTGATTTCAATACTATGGTACGTGGCATTATTTACAACTGTGAATCAAGAAAGCAAATTCTCGTTATGCCTCCTAGGCTCGTGAAATTTTTCATCAATAGGCCTCATGGGTGCTACATCACAGATTTTCAGCCTATATACCATCCTAGGAGTTTATTATGTAAAGAATTGTCTTGTATATTAAACCTATGAATTTATTGTGTTAATACTAAGTTTGAATTAATCAAATTGAAATTGAAGTATTTATGTTTGAATTAATCACCTACAATTGATTTCAACACTATGGTATGTGACATTGTTTAAAACTGTGAATCAAGAAAGTAAGTTCTCGCTATAACTCCTAAGCTCATAGAATTTTTCAACAATAAGCATCACAGGAACTGCATTACGGATTTCTAGCCTATATACCATCCTAGGGGTTTATTATGCAAAGAACTATCTTGTCTATTAAACTGATGAATTTCTTGTATTAATTCTAAGTTTGAATAAATCAAATTGAAGTTGAAGTATTTATGTTTAAATTAATCACCTACAATTGATTTCAATACTATGGTACGTGGCATTGTTTACACTTGTGAATCAAGAAAGCAAGTTCTCGCTGTCACTCCTAAGCTAGTGGAATTTTTCACCAATAAACCTTACAGGAGCTGCATCACGGGTTTCCAACTTATACACCATCCTAGGGGTTTATTATGCAAAGAACTGTCTTGCCTATTAAACTTATGAATTTCTTATGCTAATACTAAGTTTGAATTAATCAAATTGAAGTTGAAGTATTTATTTTTGAATTAATCACCTACAATTGATTTCAATACTATGGTACGTGGCATTGTTTACACCTGTGAATCAGGAAAGCAAGCTCTCGTTGTGACTCCTAAGCTCGCGAAATTTTCACCGATAAGCCTCACGGGAGCTACATCACGGGTTTTCAACCTATATACTGTCCTAAGGGTTTATTATGCAAAGAATTGTCTTGCCTAATAAACTTATGAATTTCTTGTATTAATACTAAGTTTAAATTAATCAAGTTGAAGTTGAAGTATTTATATTTGAATTAATCACTTACAATTGATTTCAATACTATGGTACGTGACATTATTTACACCAATGAATCAGGAATGCAAGTTCTCGCTTTATACTCCTAAGCTCGTGGAATTTTTTAACGATAAGCTTCATGGGAGCTGCATCATGGGTTTTCAGCCTATATACCATCCTAAGGGTTTATTATGCAAAGAATTGTCTTGTTTATTAAACTTATGAATTTCTTGTGTTAATACTAAGTTTGAAAATAATCAAATTAAGGTTGAAGTATTTATGTTTGAATTGTTTACACCTGTGAATCAAGAAAGCAAGTTTTCGTTGTGACTCTTAGGCTCGTGAAATTTTTCACTGATAAATCTCACAGGAGCTGCATCATGGGTTTCCAGTCTATATGCCATCCTAGGGGTTTATTATGCAAAGAACTATCTTGTCTATTAAACCTATGAATTTCTTGCATTATTACTAAGTTTGAATTAATCAAATTGAAGTTGAAGTATTTATGTTTCAATTAATCACCTACAATTGATTTCAATACTGTAGTACGTGACATTGTTTATACTTATGAATCAAGAAAGCAAATTCTCGCTATGACTCCTAGGCTCATGAAATTTTTCACCGATAAACCTCACAGGAGCTACATCATAGGTTTCTAGCCTATATATCGTCCTAGGAGCTTATTATGCAAAGAACTGTCTTGCCTATTAAACCTATGAATTTCTTGTGTTAATAATAAGTTTGAATTAATCAAATTGAAGTTGAAGTATTTATATTTGAATAAATCACCTACAATTGATTTCAATACTATGGTACGTGGCATTGTTTACACCTAAGAATCAAGAAAGCAAATTCTCGCTACGAGGCTCATAAAATTTTTCACCGATAAACCTCACGGGAGCTACATCATGGGTTTCCAACCTATGTACCGTCTTAGAGGTTTATTATGCAAAGAACTCTCTTGCCTATTAAACCTATGAATTTCTTGTGTTAATACTAAGTTTGAATTAATCAAATTGAAGTTGAAGTATTTATATTTGAATTAATCACTTACAATTGATTTCAATACTATGGTACGTGGCATTATTTACACCTATGAATTAGGAAAGCAAATTCTCTCTTTAGAGTCCTAAGCTCGTGGAATTTTTCAACGATAAGCTTCATGGGAGCTGCACCATAGGTTTTTAGCCTATATACCATCCTAAGGGTTTATTATGCAAAGAATTGTCTTGTCTATTAAACCTATGAATTTCTTGTGTTAATACTAAGTTTGAAATTAATCAAATTGAGGTTGAAGTATTGATGTTTGAATTAATCACCTACAATTGATTTCAATACTATGGCACGTAGCATTGTTTGCACCTGTGAATCAAGAAAGCAGGTTCTCGTTGTGACTCCTAGGCTCGTGAAATTTTTCACCGATAAACCTCACGGGAGCTGAATCACTGGTTTCTAGCCTATATATCGTCCTAGGGGTTTATTATGCAAAGAATTGTCTTGTCTATTAAACATATGAATTTCTTGTGCTAATACTAAGTTTGAATTAATTAAATTGAAGTTGAAGTGTTTATGTTTGAATTAATCACCTATAATTGATTTCAATACTATGGTATGTAGCTTTGTTTGCACTTGTGAATCAAGAAAGCAAGTTCTCACCATGACTCCTAACCTCGTGGAGTTTTTCACCGATAAGGCTCACAGGAGCTACATCATGAGTTTTCAACCTATATACCGTCTTAGGGATTTATTATGCAAGTAATTGTCTTGTCTATTAAACCTATTAATTTCTTGTGTTAATATTAAGTTTAAATTAATTAAATTGAAGTTGAAGTATTTATGTTTGAATTAATCACCTTCAATTGATTTCAATACTATGATACGTGGCATTGTTTACACCTATGAATCATGAAAGCAAGTTCTCGCTGTGACTCCTAGGCTCGTGAAATTTTTCACTGATAAGCCCCACGGGAGCTGCATCACGGGTTTCAGCCTATATACCATCCTAGGGGTTTATTATGCAAAGAATTTTCTTGTCTATTAAACCTATGCATTTCTTTTGTTAATACTAAATTTGAATTAATCAAATTGAAGTTAAAGTATTTATGTTTGAATTAATCACCTACAATTGATTTCAATACTATGGTATGTGACATTGTTTGCACTTGTGAATCAATAAAGCAAGTTCTCACTGTGACTCTTAGTCTCGTAGAATTTTTCACCGATAAGTCTCACGGGAGCTGCATCACGGATTTCCAGCCTATATACTATCCTAGGGGTTTATTATGCAAAGAACTGTCTTATCTATTAAACCTATGAATTTCTTATGTTAATACTAAGTTTGAATTAATCAAATTAAAGTTGAAGTTGAAGTATTTATGTTTGAATTAATCACCTACAATTGATTTCAATACTATAGTACGTGGCATTGTTTACAC
>JAOQMR010000002.1:6271747-6282371 GCA_027563865.1 Erythroxylum pelleterianum | reverse complement strand
AATGTTGAATTTTGATAGCTTTTGTGTAGCAAGTGGGTTTGGTTATAATAGATGGCTTACCAGTTGTGATAAGTGCTTGCATGTTAGGCTTGAAGGTACCAACTTTGGCCCTGATAACTATGTGATGCAAATTTGCATCCGAAGGAGGCTTATGCACTACAATAGCTTGCGTACAATTTCTTGAATCATGCACTTTTTAAATCACATTTCCACCTTGATCATCTGCTTAAAGTTGAAGCTCCTCTAAAACCACACCATTATTATCTTTGCTAGGCTCTATGTAAGTTAGGATTTGAGTAGCTTCTAGGCCAGAACAAACCCCTTTATAACCTCGTTATTCTTTTCAAGTTAGGTAGTGGAGACGAAGCATGTGATAGTGGTGCAAATGATCCACGAGTTCCTGCAAGAGTGTTATTTGAATGGGGTGGTTGGATTTATAGGTAGAGCAACTCCTTGGGGGCCAATTTGGTTACCAAATGGAAAACTCGTTTCACTAAAAACTACATCTCGAGAGATATAAAATTATTTAGTTTTTAAATCTAAACACCGGTACCCCTTATACATAGGACTATATACCTATAAAAACACACTCAATGGATCAAAAATGGATTTTGATAGCATGCACACTCGAAAACTCTAAAAAGAGAATAGTTAGGTTGAGTTCTAAAAAGGAGTGATTTACTTTTTAATATTGATTTATGAATGATTCACTAGATAAATACTAACAGATAGGTTTGTTATAGAGCAGAAAATAAAATGTAGAATCTTTGAAGTATATTTCACTTGTATTAATTTGGTGTTCTCAGTATAAATATATTCTAGGAAATCCACTAGCATACAAACACAATAACAGAATAACATATACGTGTTCTAACTACATTAATAAGTGGATAAGATTAGCCATATAGTTATCTAATATTGGTACGCATTTTTACTAACCAACTTAGATATAATTGTATGTCGATAATCTGCAACCTTATTTCACTCACGAATCTTTTGATCGCTTAATTATAATTTCATCATCTCAACTAATAAATTTTATCTCTAACACTTTTGCTTATTACTAGGTCCTTAGGAGAGCTAGAATCCCAGTTTAGTTTGTACTTTTGAATTTATTTTGTTAGTGCACCACATTCCATAAGATTTTATTTCCGTATCTTAAATAAACATTTGAATATAATTTTTTTAGAAATGTTATAACAGGATATATATATATATATATAAAATATTCTTGTAACACGTAGCATGAACTTTATTACGTGTCCTGGATTATTCGTGAAAGGGAAATAAACGAAGTAAATGTGGAAATACCTTATTTCGGTTTAATCACACTTCGAAGGAGCTTTCCAAGACTGTATCAAGCTCAAATTCACCGGGACCTTCATAAAAGTCTCTCACCGGCACGTGGTCAATGCCTTTCTACAATTTTCTTAAAACGTAAGCTTTATTAATGAGTTAGAGAATCTGGATGTTTACGAATGATATAAGTCACTACAGGAGACCTTAACCTCTTTATATAACTTTCATATCGGACTTCCCTATCATAAGTCTGATATTGATTGGGCCAATACTAATCATAGTCCATTTTCTCCTGAACTTTGACCCATTGACTTATATCATTTATTGGGTCACTTTATTATCTTTATCTGGATCACATTTATGTAACTTAACTGATAAGTTATTGAAAATCGATAAAATGCAATTAATTATTGTCCAATTTTATGAAAATGTCTAATAATTCTAGTTGAATCAACAAGTAGGATAAGATTAGTCGTAGGTATCTAATATTAGTATGCATTCTAACTACCTCAACACCCCCCTCCCCTCGAGAGAGTCCCAGTACCACTCGAAGAGTGCTAAAAGGTTTTGTCAAAGCGTCAGCAGATGGTATAAACTGAACTGCTATATCACCACGAGCCACCTTTCTGCGTACAAAACGATTGTCCACCTCAAATGTTTAGAACACGCATGAAAAATAAGAATAACAGATAAGAAGATGCACCGAGATTATCACACCATAGGAGCTTGAGTAACGGAGACATGAAGCTCACAGAGCAAAGATAATAGCCAAAAAATTTCAATAGCAATACACACAACAATCTGGTATTTTGCTTTCGTGTTGGACCTTGAAACAACTTTTTGCTTTTTAAACCCCAAGAGACCAAATTGGAACCCAAATAGGTGGAAAAACTAGTCAAAGATCGATGATGATCTAGACAGCTAGCCTAGTCAGCATCTGAAGAACCAAATAGTTGAAAAGAACTAGACGAGAGAAACATCCTATAGTGTGTAGTCCCCTGGAGATAGTGTAAAAGCTTTTTAACTAATAACCGATGATCCTCTAGAGATTTCTACATAAATTGATTTAACTTGTTAACCACAAATGCAATTTTAGGTTGCATAATAGACAAATATTGAAGACTGCTAACAATGATACAGTACATCTCGAAGTCAAAAAGTGAAGTAGACCAAATGTAGAAAGTTGCTTAGCGGTTATGTGAGGCTTCTGAGGATTTGAATTACATAATTGAGCCTTTTTTATGATGCCCCAAATGTATCTCGATTGACTAAAAAATAATCCACGATGTGACATGTATACTTTTAAACCCAATAAGAAATGTAATAGGCCCAAATCTTTTAAAGCAAAGTCTCGACCAAGTTCGTGAATTAATTGAAAAATAAATTTATTATTGCTTCCAGTCACCAAAGCATCATTTACATATACCAAAACAACCGTGAGATGTCCAGAATAATAGTGTATCAATAAGGAATTATCATTAACTGAAGAAAAGAATCCCAAACTCAACAAATTTGAGCTAAGTCAAGTAAACCAGGCCTATAAAGCTTATTTAAGGCCATGAATAGTCTTATGAAGCCAACAAATAGCATTAGGGCAAAGAGAATCAACCAAACTTGGAGGTTGGGACACATATACTTTTTTTGCAACACACCATGTAAAAATGCATTTTATAAGCTGCCAAATATGCCAATTATTAGAAACAACTAGAGATAAAACAACTGGAACTGTGATAGGTTTAATAACAAGGCTAAAAGTCTCATGATAATCCAATCCTTCCTGATGATGAAAACCCTTCGCCATTAACCGAGCTTTGTATCTTTCAATGGAGCCATCAAATTTTGCTTAACTTTGAAAACCCATATGCACCCAACCATGACTACTTTCAAATGTTGAATTTTGATAGCTTTTGTGTAGCAAGTGGGTTTGGTTATAATAGATGGCTTACCAGTTGTGATAAGTGCTAGCTTAAAGGTACCAACTTTGGCCCTGATAACCATGTGATGCAAATTTGCATTCGAAGGAGGCTTATGCACTACAATAGCTTACGTACAGTTCCTTGAATCATGCACTTTTTAAATCACATTTTCACCTTGATCATCTGCTTAAAGTTGAAGCTCCTCTAAAACCACACCATTATTATCTTTGCTAGGCTCTATGTGAGTTGGGATTTGAGTAGCTTCAAGGCCAGAACAAACCCCTTTATAACTTGTTATTCTTTTCAAGTTAGGTAGTGGAGACGAAGCATGTGATAGTGGTGCAAATGATCCACGAGTTCCTGCAAGAGTGTTATTTGAATGGAGTGGTTGGATTTATAGGTAGAGCATCTCCTTGGGGGCCAATTTGGTTACCAAATGGAAAACTCGTTTCACTAAAAACTACATCTCTAGAGATATAAAATTATTTAGTTTTTAAATCTAAACACCGGTACCCCTTATACATAGGACTATATACCCATATAAACACACTCAATGGATCAAAAATGGATTTTGATAGCATGCACACTCGAAAACTCTAAAAAGAGAATAGTTAGGTTGAGTTCCAAAAAGGAGTTGCCATTGTGATTTACTTTTTTATATAGGTTTATGAACGATTCACTAGATAAATACTAACAGAATCAAAATTATTTGCAGCTTCAATTTCATTCTCTTTAGTTAAGAGTGATCCAAACAATTCATTGAGAGAAATGATGATGAAAGTGTCGATAGTGACACCTGTCGGGTAAATGGCTGCTGGGTTGCTAGGTTGCTGGTTATTCTGGTTTTGCTTTTACTTCTTCCTCTATTGCTGTACCATATAGGCCAATGAAAGAGCTTAATTTTGGTATATAAAATTTGTTTATTTATATTTTTATATACCATTATTTATCTATTCTTATGTCTTTATTTTTTGGTTTGAAACTTAGGTTTTGCCAGTCAAATAATGACTGTTGTGGTTCCTATTTTTTTTGTAAAATCTCTCACATGTTGTTTAGTGATGGGTTATATATTTGAGCTTTCTTAGTTGCTTTAAAAATACAGAAAAACCATTCTGTTCTTCCCCCTTATGCTCTCTGCCTCTCAATTATGTTCCTGGCAATTGTAATTTTGTAAATCCCAAAGCCTTTGACTACGAGTGCACATGTTTGAGGGCTGGTTGTGTTAACTTTGGGGATCGGTCATTATTAGCGATTCCAGCTTGGTTGTGCTAGAATTTGCTTTCAAGGAAATGACATGTCCATTGTACAAATTTTGTTTTTGTTCTTGTTATGTTCTGTTTCAGTCATTTTTCCAATAATTTGAAAGCGATTTAAAAGCGAAAGCATTTCAGAACTTCAAAAATGGCCTTACCTTAGAACAAACTCTTACTTGACCTTTAAAAGCTTGAACCCTTGATGGAACCAACTACAAATGTTATTCACAAAAATTGCTCACTTTCTTCGAGCAGTTGGAAGTTGACTATGTGCTATTCAACAAGCTACCCCAAGATGAAGCTAAAACGACTCCTATAACACCAATTGCCACTGATTCTGGAGTTGTCACCCCAACCTCTACTACTTGTGCTACCTCCAAGAAGACCCAAACTGACGATGCTAAAAAGAAATATGAGAAGGATAATAAAACAATTAGGGGTCATCTCTTGAACTAGATGTCCAACCCCCTTTTTGATATGTTCATGAACCAAAAAATCAGCAAAGTTAATCTGGGACACACTGGAGAAAAGGAATAGGGCTGATGATATGGGAAAGTGGAAATATGTTATGGGAAATTGGCTTCAGTTTCAGATGGTGGATGACAAGCTTGTGATGGACCAAGTTCATGAGTAAAAGAACTTAGTTGCTGATGTGTTGAATGAAGGAATGAAAATATGTGAAGTGTTGCAGGTAGATGTGCTTTTAGAGAAGTTTTTGTCCTCAGTAACCGAAACTAGTTGAAGCATAAAAAGGACTTGTCGTTACAAGAGCTGATTGGCCCCATGAGAATAGAGGAGGCTAATCGCCTCAAAGATAAGCTAAATTTTGTTGTTGTTAATTATGTTAAGGCCAATCTGGTTGAGTCCTTTGGTGCTTCTAATGATAGGTTCAAAGGAAAGGACAATAAGAATCAAAAGGAAGGGCAGCAAAAGAAAATTAACAAATTCAAGAAAGATGAGGGTAAAATTCAGAAAAAGAAAGTTAACTATTATATTTGTGGCAAACTAGGTCAGAAGGCATACCAATTCAACCAACACAGGGGTCTGTAGAACTCAAATCAGAAATTAGATGCAGTACCTACACCACCAATGAGCCATGCTGAAAAGAAGGAAATCATTGCTGCTTTAGTTATAGAGGCCATCCTCGTTGAAAACAAGACTACCTATGTGCTAGACACAGGAGCTTCGAAGCATTTGCGTGCAAACAAGGGATTATTCCAGTAGTTCAAAGAGGTTGCAGATAAAGAATGCGTCTATATGGGAAACTTTGATACGGCTAGTGTGCTTTGTAAAGGAAAGATCCTCCTCAAATTAACCTTTAGAAAATCTTTAGGCTTGAATGGTGTTTTATATGTCCCTTCCATGCATAAAAATTTAGTCTATGGTAGTTTGCTTAATAAGGCTGGTCTGTAAATTATCTTTGAAGTCGAGAAGGTTGAAATTACCAAAATTGGGGACTTTGTGGGGAAATGGTACTTAGCTGATGGTCTTTTTGTTCTTAACACTATTTCATCTGCTCTTAATGCAACTACTTCTGCTTCTTTTGCTTATATTGCTGAATTTGTTGACTTGTGGCATGGTAGACTAGGGTATGTTAACTATGCTTCGATTAAGAGACTTAGAAACACTCTTTAAATAAATGTCGTAGATGCTAATATAACCTCTAACTGCTCTATTTGTGTGGAAGCTAAGTTTGCTAAAAAAGCCTTTTAAAACTATCACAAGTAGATGTACTGATTTATACAGATTTAGTTGACTTTAAGAGTTGTGTCAGTAAAGGAGGCAAGAAGTACTACATAACCTTAGTGATGACATTTCCAAATATTCAAAAGTGTATCACTTAAGGTCTAAAGATGAAACAGAGTCTATGTTTGTAAAATATAAGGTAGAGGTTGAAAGCCAATTAGATAGGAAGATTAAAAGACTTAGGATTGACAGAGGTGGAGAATATGGAACTACATTCCTTAAGGAATTTTGTGAGAAAAATGGAACAATTCACGAGTCTAGTTCCCCTTAGACACCCCTGTTAAGTCAAGAAGACTACACTTCTATTAATTTTGATGAAAATCAAATAATAATAATCTTAGAAGTGTGTGTGTTGTTTTGATAAGTTTGTTAGGTGTACAAAAAAATTTAACTGACACAAAGTCAAACCCAGAAGATATGTGGCCAACGCCAAAAGATACACATCATCGCTAGAAGATATACGTAACACCAGACGAAGCGATACCAGATGAAGCATGACAACAGACGAAGACAAACCAAAAGATACATGGTCAAACCAGAAGAAAGCACGACACCAGAAGAAAGCGCGATTACAGAAGAAGCATAGTACCAGACGATGCAAATAAAAAGATTCTAGAATGTCAGGCAGTTAATTAGTTGGAGTTAGTTATAGGACTCAACTAATAACGATTTCTAGAAGATTCAAGAAGCAGTTTCTCAAGAAGACAGTTGAAGACTTAGGCTATAAATATCAGTTTGAGTCGTAAACTAAATAACAATTTCTTTTTCGAGAGAGAAAACCTGATTGTACAATAATTAGAGAAACTCTATACTCAAGTGCGAAAGAAAGAGAGCGAATACAACTGTAACAAGAAGCTCAAATAATATCTTTCTGAGAGAAAGAAAGGCTAGAGCCTGAAAAGGCTAAGAAAGCAGATAAAGAATACTTTGTGAGAGAGACCTGAAGAGGCTCTACAAGTGTAGAAAGAATACTTGTAAAGTTGAAGAGTATAGTGAAATCTCAGACAAACTCTGAGGACTATACGTAGCCCAAGATTAAGGGTGAACTAGTATAAAATCGTGGCGTCTATTCTCTAACCTTATCTTTTAATTTTCTTATTATTAGAAGAGTAGAAAACAATTTTTGCGATTGTATTACTCATCGACTTAAAAATTATTTTTGTGATCATCTAAATTTGCATAGAAATCCAAGAAAATTTTAAAGATTAATACTTGCGAAGATCTTACACAATTCAACCACTTTTCTTGTGTATTCTATATACTTTACGTGATTTCTATATTAACAAGTGATTTATTTCAGTTGGTATCAGAGCTTGGTTTCCAAGAAACACCTTTACAAAGTGAGGACAAAGATCCATGGCTGAATCATATGTTTTTATAGTTGAAAGTGCCTCAGCCACAAGACCTCCTGTATTCAATGGTGAAGACCATCATTATTGGAAGGACATGATGCAGCTCTTCATAGAATCCACACATATTGATCTTTGGGATATTATTGAGAATGGTCCATATACACCAACGAACAACGAAGGGAATAGTATCTCTCATGACCAATGGACGGTTGATCAGAAAGTTCGGTTTCAGTTAAACTCAAAAGCCAAGTTCTTTCTAAGTTGTGCCCTAAGCAGAAGTGAATATGATAAGGCTCATGGATGTGAATCTGCAAAGGAAATGTGGGGCACATTAGCCATTGCACATGAAGGCACAAATCAGGTGAAAGAATCCAAGATTATCATTCTTGTTCATCAGTATGAGTTGTTTAAGATGAAATAGGATGAGTCTATTGATCAGATGTTTGGACGATTACAAACAATTGTTAACGAACTTAAAGCTCTAGGGAGAATCTACGATAATCAAGATCATATCAGAAAAATTCTCATAAGTCTTGCAAAAAGATGGAGACCCAAGTAACGACAAAACAAGAGGCCAAGGATTTAAGTAAGCTAAAGCTAGATGAATTTCTTAGTTCACTAAACATACATGAAGTGGAGCTTGATGCAAAAGATAAACCTAGAAGAGATAAATCTATTGCATTAAAGGCTGGTCAGAAGAATCAGAAAAATAGAAGCCCATCTTCAAAAGCATTAAAGATTGAAGAAATCAAGAATGATGATGCCAATGAATCTGATCAAGATTCAAGTGAAGATGATGATGAACTATCCTTCATTTCAAGAAAGATTAGGAGGATGTGTAAAAAGAAATCAAGTGGAAATAAAGACTTTTCATTCAAGAAGAATAGCAAAGACAATTCAAAGAATGAGAAAAGTTCTATCGTCTGCTATAAGTGCAATAAACCAGGACATTACAAGTCTGAATGCCCGTTATTCAAAAGAAAGCAGAAGAAAAGTAAAGAAAACAAAAAGAACATGATGGCAGCTTGGAAGATCTGGATTCATTTGAATCTGACTCCAACTCAGAAATATTAGAACAAGCTAATATATGCTTGGTAGCTGAGACGAAATGTGATGATGAGGTAATTTATAACTTCAGTGATCTTCAAGATGCTTATTTAGAATTGTTAGAAGATTCACATGCTATATTAAAGCAATATAAGATATCGCAAATGAAATATGATGAAAGTTTGAAGAACACAGAACTTTTAGAAAAAGAAAACGTCTGCCTTAAGAAACAAGTTGATGATATGAAAAAGAAAGTAACTGTAGATAGATTTGAGGAAATTAATCAACTGAAACAAAGGATTAATAGTCTCTCAACAGATTTATCAACATTTACTGAAAGTACAAAAAAGATGAATGATATGATTGGGAAGTATAGACATCCAAATGATAAGAGTGGTTTAGGTTTTAGTAATAGTAATGTTCGTCCTAATAAGAGTTTTGTTCCTAACAGAAAGAAAAAGAAACAATATTCTCATTATTCGATGAATAATTATAAGGCTAACCCCAAAGGGCCCAAGAAAATATAGGTACCTAAGAACGATATAATATATACTGCAGATCTCCCTTCTTGGAAAAAGCAATCAGCACCAATTGTATTTGGACAGTGAATGCTCGTAACATATGACAGGAAGAAGGTCTATGTTCCTAGACCTCCAACATAAGAAAGGAGGTTCAGTAACTTTTGGAGACAACTAGTAGGGAAAAATAGTTGGAATCGGCAAAATTAGTAAAGATTCTTTTACGTCTATTGACAATGTTATGCTAGTTGAAGGCTTAAAGCATAACCTAATTAGTGTAAGTCAAGAAAGTGATTATGGTTTTGAAGTATCCTTTAATCAAAACTCTTGTGTAGTCAAAAACAAGGATGGTTCCATATTCTTTTCAGCCAAGAGACGAAGCAATCTTTATAAAATTAACTTAGATAATTTGAAAAGTCAAAATATTTCATGTTTTATATCAACAGATGAGGAAAAATTGATTTAGCATAAAAAGCTAGGTCATGTTAGTTTTAAACATATTTCTAAGTTGGCTAGACATGATTTGGTAAGAGGATTACCCAAGATAAGTTTTCACAAAGATTTCTTTTGCAAGAGTTGTCAAAAAGGAAAACAAGTTAAAACATCTTTTTCCTCTAAAAATGTTGTAACTTCGTCTAGACCTCTAGGGCTGTTACATATAGATTTGTTTGGTCCAACCAGAACACTAAGTCTTAGCAGAAAGAAGTATGGTCTCGTAATTGTTGACGACTTTACTAGATTTTGTTGGATATTGTTCTTATCATATAAAGATGAATCTCTTAAGTGCTTTAAGGTCTTATCCAAAAAGTTACAAAATGAAAAAGGAATTTCTATTGCTAAAATTAGGAGTGATCATGGTGGAGAATTTGAAAATAAAAATTCAGAATGTTTTGTGAAGAGAATGGAATTTTTTATAATTTCTCTGCTCCTAGAACTCAATAAAAAAATGGAGTTGTAAAAAGAAAGAACAGGACGATTCAGGAAATGGCAAGGACTATGCTATGTGAAATAAATCTTCCTAAGTATTTCTGAGCAGAAGCTGTAAATACAGTTTGTTATATTCAAAATAGAGTAATTTTGCAACCTATTTTAAATAAAACTCCATATGAGTTACGGAAAGGAAGAAAGCCAAATATTTCTTACTTCCATCCTTTTGGTTGCAAATGCACTATATTGAATACAAAAGAAAAACTGGATAAATTTGATTCTAATATCAATTCAAGAATTTTTCTCGGATATTTGATTGCTTCTAAAGCTTATAGAGTTTATAATCTTGTTTCGAAATCTGTTGACGAATCCATGCATGTTAAATTTGATGATGATTCTCATCTAAATAGAAGAGACGATTCTGATGATGAAACTCTATCTGTGTTGGACCCCGAATCATTTCGCAAGCTAAGACTATTAAATGAAATATTTATGATTATTCATGAGTAAAGAAATTAAGAATTTTTGAAATTGAAGTTAAATGACAAAGATAGTTTAGATACAAG
>JAOQMR010000002.1:6249902-6261714 GCA_027563865.1 Erythroxylum pelleterianum | reverse complement strand
ATAATCTTACCGATGGAATGTGTACAAATTTCGTGAGTAATTTCTATCGCTAAACTTCATTTTTCTTGTAGTGACTTGATTATAAAGTTTGAGAAACTTTATTATTAAATCTGAGTTATTTAATAAATAAGGATCAATATAAGATATTGTATCTTATTAGATAATGATATTTAATTAGAATTATTTGTAATTCTAATTAAATTTTTATTGAAATTAGAATTTAATTTCAACTAATTACTAAAATATCCAAACCTATTATAAATAGGCTTAAGATTCAATTAAATTACTGAAATATCCAAAACCTTCACTAATTTTGATTGAGCAAATGGTGTAGATATATGTCCATCTACCTTTGCCTATATTGTTTTTGTTATATCTAACCCTATTAGCTTTGGGACCAGATCATCTGTTCCTATTACTCTGTTCTAACTTTATTCCATAAAAACCTATCCATTCAATAAATGGAACTCACAAAAATTGGACGACTGAGATTGCACCGAAACAAAGAGCAAATCAACTTTGGAAGCAGAAGTTCTTGTGTCATTAGCTAGAATCCGAGAAACAATCCATTATCGTGGACTCATCCACTAAAGCTAAATAACAAGCTATTGCATCTACTACGACTGAAATCAACTGGTTGACTAACTTGATGAAAGAATTTATCAGTCTCAAATTTGACACCTCCTACAATTTAATGCGACAATATTGGAACAATTTACTTATGTTCCAACCATGTCTTATACTTGTGCATAAAGCACATTGCTATCGATTTTTGCTTTGTAAACAGCTTCACATATCTTATATTCATATAGCAAATCAATCAATTGACTCTCACTAAATCACTTGCTCGACAATAACTTCTTATTCATCTTTCCAAGCTAAGTGTCCTTCCTAGACCCTTATGCTTACGGGAGCATAATAAAAATCAATCGTAACTATTCCATGATCGTAGATGTACAGTTGTTTTAGCTAATTCTAAACTAGTATTAAGTTTCAATTACAAATTTAAATGTCTATATATACCTAAATTATCTTGAGAAAAAACACATAACAAAATATTTTCAAATAATCTTTAAGTGGGATGCAAAGAGATCATTGAAAAATGGAAGGCTCGGCTCATTGGCAATTGATCTGCGAGTTCCATTCTTAGTTTCACCACTTTTAGTTGAAGCATGACCTATTCTTCAGGGTCTGAGGTTAGCAGAAGAAATTAGATTGCAGACATTCTGCATAAAGATTAAGGAAGTGTACTCTTATTTTGTTGCTCCTACTATGAAGGAAGAATTCCCATCTAGTTATGGAGCTAATATTGGGTTCCTCTAAATATATTCATATTTTATGTAACCGTGTTTGTATTATTACAGCAGCTTATGATTGTAGCATAATTAAACATCGATCCTTCCTTGTTGTAATAGATATTTTTCTCAATCATAAGTACTATACTTGCGTGTATTGGTCTATAGTTTTATGATAATTTGATTTAATTTAGAATCAAGAATATTCCTGAGATTATTCCTAATATGACCTTCTTCACAGTTCGTATTCCTTAATTTTCTATCATTTCTCAATATTTTTTACACAACAGATCCAAACCCTTTTCTATTTTATGTATAGAACTTGAAAAAAAAAAGTGTGAAGCTTATGTAATGTCTTATTCAGAGTATTATATTAGCACCTCCTTATGTATTTACGTAATTATTTTTTTAACTGTCATATTTCGTTGTTTCTGATTCATAAAAACACATTATCTTTATTCTTTTAACAAGAACTTCACAATTATCAACTTGCTGACATTGCATCATCTCTTTCTCATGTCGGCACCTCTCCCCTCATTTTACGTGAGCCTTGCAATATTTAACATCATCTAGGTCGCCATTAGAGGCCCAGGCATGATTAGCATCTTTGACACTTGATAATTAGTTAATTACGAATAAAAATATTAACATTAAATATGAAGTTTAATCTAAGTCTAAGCATTAATAATCAAACAAAATTCAATTCCAGAAACAGCCCGTCAAGCGCTGAGTGGCTGATGATACGTCTAGTCATCTGCATAGAACGAGCAATTTATTTTATATATATGATGAAGGCATAAACAAAGGCATTAAGATCGATTGCAGACCGTGGTTGTCTATAAGCTAGGGGACTAAAGTTCGATGACGTGTGCCCTATTATGACTTATTAAAAAGGAGGTTACTTGCCTGAGAATATTCCAGTTTTATAAATATAATCCAATGCGTGTCTTGTGCTTTAGCCAATACTGAGCAGGTACAAACTATTGCGCCTACAATTTTATGTAAATAGAAAAGGACAGGTTCGAGGAAAAGAAATTGAAATGTCATGCAAATTATATATATACTTATTAGAAGAGTCGCATTGCATTGCATTGCATTTTTATGAGGTTACATCGTTAGTCGATGACTACAGTATGACGCCTAATGCTAAGAGGACGACAACATGGGCTCTATATGTAGTAGGATATATATATGTTAATAAGTTTCATGTTTAGGTGTCTGCGCTTAAACTTCTCACAAAACTTACGGGCTCTTCCCCGTTGTGTTTGATTAGAAGTTCCATTGTCAGTTGCTGTGGATTAGTTCTGCACTCTTCATCACAACCGGCAATAACTATTCAATTGTTCAATAAGTTCTTAATTTAAATTTGATATTTATTTCTCTTAAAACGTTTAATTTTGACAATTTGGACGTTTTATTTCTGTGTTTAATCTTCCCATTTTTGCATTTTCGTACAAACCTTAACTTTGATTATAAACAGTTGTTCTCCTCTTATTTTGTTATTGTTAAATTTTGTAAGATTGAGCTTAAATAAACTGAATAATTAAAAACCTAAATGAAGTTTCAATCTTAAAGTCAATTTGATAATAGGAGGAGTAATTTACTAAGCTTATATGCATATTGAAGCCCATATATTCTTTCTATGTAGGACAAGCTCTCACTTATATTTCAACAGTTGTAAGATCTGCTAAAAAAAATTGAAGGGATGATTGTTTCTCAAACTTTCTTATTTGTTTATGAAAAACACAAAAATAAGAAAAATTAAAAGCACCAAAGATAAACAAAACCGAGATTTATTAACGCAGTTCGGCACATCTTGCCTGCGTCTATGAGACCCTCACTCAGCTTAATTTTTTCACTAACGATAATAGTTTTATACAAGGCTTTTCTGAGCCGACATCGCTCAACCCTTGACACTATTCCTCGTCCTTACTACCCGTAAAAGAATTTCACACACAATAGTACGACGCCTCGTACTAAGCTCAACAGAGAATTTTTCATAACAATCTTATAACGAAAGAACACTAAATACATAACTCAGGTGGTTAAACAAAATTCAACATAAATGAGAACACTTGAGAAAGAAAAGAAAACAGCTCCCCTAGAGATTCAGCTCCACTAAAACAGGTCTGAAAGTTGTCACCACAAATTATAAGTTGATCTACGCAAATACCAGTATTAATTCACAGCTACAGGATGAAGACGTCAGGTATGACAATTCACGCAAACAACCACTGTGACAAATCTAGACAAGACAAAGACCAAACCAAAAGCAAGCCAGAGAAGGAATACGTATAAACCATCATGGTTCAGCCTGATTCTTCTGAGGTTGAATGTCATTGTTTGGATCCATAGTTTTGCGTGACTCTGGCTACTGGATACCTGCAAAACAAATAAAGGCACGCCGGGGGTTGATTCCCGGGAAGCCCCTCCGACGCTCAAGTCAGTCTTTCTGTCAAGGTTTTGGCTGTAACAAGTGGAGAAAATTAGGGTTGTGGTGTCGTACCTGTATCATGGCTAAATATTACCTTATATATGGGATACATGCTAGGTTTAGGTATCTACGTAGATCTTTACGTTTGCATGGGAGACTAACACCTGCAAGCTAGAGAAGGAATCACGTATAAACCATCTCTATAACTCACTAATTCTTTTCTTCAACCTACGACAACACCTTCCAACATGATGGTCACGCACATAGTAGCACACCTTCGACTTTGTCAAATTTTCTTCACACACACAAGTCTCCAAGAAAAAAGTTTCACAAAATCATTAATATGTGTGTTGTAAAAAGGAGAAAAACACAGTGATCACTGTGGTCAATCCAAGACGTTAAAATCATGCCAACATGTCTTCCACTGAGAACTCTTTGCTGCAGCAACAACAAAAAAAATCAAGACATAAAAACCTTCAAATCACGCACAACCAAGAAAAGTGCAGCACACATACGCAAGCGTAAAACCCCCAATGAAAAACAAGCTGCACACCAAATACGTAAATAGCCACACCCAGACAAAAAATCACTGCAATAGTCCCTTTAGCTCAATTATGACATGATGCAAAAATAGGAGACTTTACAAGCTATACTCTTATCTCTCATACAATCTTTTATCAGATAGTATCCCAATCAAATGGAAGACATTTTATGCCATCTTGATTAGATTTGAAGCTAATTTATGATTTATGAGAGATTTGCCACACACACACACACACACATATATATATATATGTATATATGATTTCTGAGAGAATTACCATCAATTAGACCTTTTGCACGAAGCATTTCGCAATGTAGCTAGTCTGATAACTCTGTAGAGTCTAATTTCTCGTAAGTTCATCAATAACTAGCTACAAAGGTTAAAAAAATTATAGAACAAAATCTTAATATAAGATTTGAATTTGACCAATGTGTCCATTACTTCAAACTTTTAGATATTGTAATTAGGACGGTATCAAGCAACAATTCTCACGCACAAGCAGCATACCACTAATCGCTTCGTCTTCCAAGTGGTGGTTAATTGCAGTTTCTTACAAGGAAATGTAGACCGTATTTTAAAAAAAAGTGAGGCGAAGTGTGCAAACTTCAAACACTAAATAATTACATGTCAAGACAAAATGGTCACTTTCCTCATCTATAAATAAAAATAAAAATATAAAATCTATTAAAATTGTAAGGAAATTGACAGGTGAAAAGCCAGTTCACAATTAAATGACGATATAAATGATAATTAATAATATATACGTGCAAGTCAGTTTCAACTTTCATAAGTGTACACTTCGAAAATATAAAACGTAATGACATTATTAATGCATCCATCATTTCTTGGAAATTCCGTTAATAACATTATTTTTGTGCTCTTTATACCAATTTTACATGTTTTATTTTATTGAAATAACATTTCTTAATCTTTCAGATTTGGATACAGACGACTACTTAATTTTAATCTACTCGTGAAGGTAGACTAATTGAATTGTGTCAATACCACCTTCAACATTGATCCTTTTATGATCCGATTTTGATAGGTAAATTATGGACTAGCGAGTATCAATTTACACGAAGTTAAACATCAGGCATCTGCCTCTATCAGTTACGATTTTCTTTTGCTATTATGTTCATTCAACATGTTGTCACCGTCGTTCTTGACTCACAGAGGCCTAGAAGCAGGGGAAACAGATGTCGACTGAAATATACATAATCCTTTTGTTTTTGTTGATAAAACCTTGATCGATAATAGCCTTTTAACACCCTTTTAACTAAATTCTATCACTAATTAGTATATATAGCTCTATACATCCTATACCTGTCATGTTCCTCGGCTTATTTACAAGCAGTATTCAAGCTCTTATTTTTGCAACCTTAGCTGCCGCTTATATAGGCGAATCCATGGAGTGGCATCATTGACTAATTTTCAAAATAATCTTCATAACTCCCGGAACTTCTTCGTAGTGTCTTCGTTCCATGCCTCATTTCATAGGAAACCTCAAAGTGGCTCGATTTCATTATATTCTATTCATAGCCCAATTCCATTCATATAATATCCTTATTGGTGTCATTGACATAAGCGTTTCTTGTCTATCTCTTTATATTTTTATATTCTATTTCTATCTATATGGAAAGTTTCAAAATCATAATATAATAATCCAGAAATTGCATAATCCAACCACATATCTTTCAGGTCAAGGAATGGGAAACTTTTCTCCTATTACTTGAATTCAATTTTTATTTCATCCGAGAAAAGTCATTTTTTTCTAAACAATGCCTTTGTATATATCAAAAAATCATAATATCTAATGATAGAAAATGAAAATTGAGTTATATTTTGATATTTTATTTTTATTTCATAATATTTAAAATAATTTACCCTAAAAAATAAAAATTATTGTTGCAAGTGAGAACTTAGCCTGTGATAGTTTCAAAGCTGTTGCTATCGTTTGCTCAGTTGTGTGCTGGTAGCATCTTACGAAACTGCCTAACAAAGAATAAACAAAAAAGAGATCGCAATCAATCAATGAATGCACAAATTGATCAACCTCTCTACCAAGTAAAAGCTCGAATTTCTTACATAGTATAGAAAGAGTAATGTAAAGGATATAATTAAATTTACAGTCCCTCTCGATACAATGTCTCAAAGTTTCCTCCTCAGAATCTAAATACAAGTGAGACCAAAAACTGGAATATGCGAACAAAAGAAAAGGCTATTAATTTACGAATCAGGGTCTGAATTGGGATTGGAACTCCAAACAGAGGCGCAGAGTAAGCGTCTAGATTTCCATCCAAGGACAAGCCTATTGCAAGCCAACTCCTCCACTCTATAACCATCGTTGAACAGTCCCAACAAAAGCTTTGCTTGGCAATGATTGGCAAAGCTCAAGTTCACTTGGTTGAACCCAATCGCAGCCAACCAATCCCCCCATGACCCATTCTCCTCCACCCCACGGGCCCTATAGATCCGACCCAATGACCCGGCTATTCTCGGACCCAGAAACACCTTCTCTACAAGAGTCCGAGCCCGACTCTGCATCGGAAAACCCGCCTCCAGGGAGTCGTACATAGCCGAGAAATGGTGCAATAAGTCCATAAACCGCCCAACAAATCCGCCCTCCCCAATGGCCACCTCCTCCTCCACTAGAGTAATCAATCTCGGGTTTAACGTCTTGGATCCGGATAGAAAAGAAGCAACCGAAGAGGGCGACCAGTACCCGGAATGAGGGAGGTGTAGCATACAGTTCATGACCAAAGCCTCTCCTCTCACCAACTTCAAAGAAGATGGCCTGAAAGCCTCGTCAGAGTCTAACCTGCACTGATGGAACGAGAAGGGTTGACCAATAGATGCTGCGAAAGCAGTTAAACGGCGACCAGTTTCTTGAACGGTTCTGATCGATTTCCGACCACTACCGCCTCTTGAAAGAGCCGTGATCCTAAGATGTGGTGTTGATGGGCCATCTTTTCTTGACGCCAAGGCTTGCATCAACGAAGCCCATTGAATACCCTCCATGATATCAAAGTCCACGATGTGGATTCTTCGGTCTTGAGCTACAGCTTCCAGAATAGATTGATTCGCAGTGAAATGTCCGAACTTTACGTAGGGAGACATGTCTTGTAATAACTGAAATGCCGCGAGCACGTCGGAATGATGCTGGTCGTCACGGTTGTGGTAATGGTAGTGGTGAGGCCCATTGTTGACGGAATGTTTGCCGTGAACATTACCGTTACAGTCAAGCAAACCCTGTAAGGCATCGGTGAAGTACGCGGCCAATCGTTCCATGTTAGTTCCGTCATGAGGGGAGGCCAACTCCTTGAGCCGAATCAGTATCACCCGAGCCAGTTCGCGGCTCTTGTTGACGCCGGTGAGAGCCTCGGCGGCGGCCATCAAAAGATGGACCAACCTCAAGCCCTTGAGGTCTTCGCCGCTAGTTTCATCGTCCACAAGCATGGTGTCAGTAGAAGTGGAGATAGAGTTACAAGTCTCCTGATCAGTGAGTGGACTTTGTTTCAATCCTCCATCAGTATCCATCATAGATTCTATGAGATCTTGGAAGTCATTTTGGTCACTAGACAAAGCTTCCCAGTCCACGACTGGAGACCAATCGTTCCAGTTACAGGCATAATCGTAGTCGTTTTCACTTGAATCGGTGGTAGTTGTGGTGGTGGTGGTGGTTGTAGTGGTGTTGAAAATTGTGAAGTCGAGCTCATGGAAGCCATCAATGGCCATGGCCATGGTTGAGCTCATCAGTGGCTAGAGGTTGAGTTGAGTTGATTTGACTAAGTGGAGTTGAAGCAAGTTGTATCCTAATTTATGGGGTTTGATTTGTTATATAAAGAGAACAAGAGTTGGAATAAGAGACAGCAAGGGATGTTGATCCCCACTCCCCACTCCCCAGTTCCGTTTGGACTTATATGCAGCGGACGTACATGTCTAAATCTGGATTGATTCATTAATTGTGAGGGTGCGAATTTTATTTTTGTAGACAATCGAATTGTAGAACAAAACTATTCTAAGGAAACATTTTTAGAATAAAGAGAGCCAATGCCGTTGCAAGGGGAGGGGTATTGTTTTGTTGTTTGCCAACATCAAGACCATTATCAAATCACTAGATGGGGAGAAGCGATCTCCCTTCATTTTTTACTTTTTCCTTTCTAATATTCTCTTACTAATTAGAAAGAATATTAGAAAATAAATGTACTCTTACATTTATTTTACCATTCATAGTTGGTGTTATGGCACGAAAACAGCACACAAGAAAGAAACGGAGATAGAGAGAGCACCTATTCCGAGCATAGAAATCATCGACGTGAAAGCTCAGTTGGAGGCAAAGAGCATTTGTACTCGATAACTTTAACCAAACCTCCATAGACCATACGTTAATGGAACTATGGAAGTTAGTACTGAAACGGTTTAGTCCTTCTTTGACAGAACGATATCCCTGTCAGTATCACCATGCACGTCAGCACTTGCCGGCGCCACCCCCAACTAACTTTGCTTTCCATCGACTCTGATGAGAATGTTTGCTACTGTGTTGGCATGTTCACGTCAAGGGCTCCACTTTTGCCTCAGCAAACCTCTTATGGGTCAAATCCTTCTGGTGAATCTAATTGGCTGCTCCACAATAGCGGGACCAGCCAGTGAACGTGTGAGGACATGGACATCCATGGTTGTTAGTTTGGGACCATATAGACAATAGACCTGATGTTCGCATGCTAAGACAATGTCTTTGTTCGTGTATTTTCACAATTTAGTGTAATAGAACCGAACCACGACACGTAGTTAAACAAGGACTAGATCAGGTCGTTCTTAAAGAAGAACTACTACGATGGATGTGTACGGTAAATTCCAAAAATTATGTGTTATATAGACTACTCAAGACATTAGTTCCGATAAGTTGATGCTGATTTATATTGTCTAAAAGTGTTTGGATGAAACTTACTAAGACAAGTGAAAAACCTGAAGGTCGAAGCTTTGCAAAATCCTGTTCTGCCACAGTTGTTTTAAAGTGAAACTGAGGGTTGCCTGGCAAAAAATAATTAGATTAGCAATTACGATTTTTTAGAATTTAATCACAAGTAAATAAATTTAATGTGTAGAAAATAAATTAATACAGAAATTTTGTGTTGATTTTATTTATGTTGTGTATGTGGCTCATATACTGGTAAAGGGGGTAGGTGCTGGAATAGAGTGGAGGGTATTTTCTTGGTTTATCATTGAGGTACGACAAAATAGTTTCGGGGTGTGGGGGCACCGCCCCCGCGGTACGGTACAGGATTGATGGTTTTAGGAGCTGTCCGTACACAGGAACGGATTCAGAAATTATTTGGAGTGGGGGTAAAATATTTAAAGTACTCTTATATTATTGAAATTTTTAATTTAAATTATTATTTTAAATTTTAATTCCATTAAAAAAATTAAAATTTTGCCCCCATTAATTTAATTGGTGACAAAAAAATAATAATAAAAATTATAGATATATTAAGATATCAAATAAAAAATAAAATCTGAGCCCATCTATTTTTATTCATAAGGATATCTAGGGTACTTCTTTTATCCCTGTTATCACTAGTGCTAGATGGTTTGTATTTGGTCAGGTCGGCTGGACCGGCTTTACTAGGCCCGGATGACGACAGCCCAACAACCACGGCCTGCTCGGCCCATCAGGAGTTAGGCCCCATGCAAACATGAAAACCTATGTAAACCTAGCATCCACGGCATATATATAAGGTACTATTCCTACCGGATAGAGGTACGAGAATACAACCTTGCTTTTTTCTGTTTACATCAGCCAAAACCCTACAAAAATACTGACTTGAGCGTCAGAGGGGCCTCTCGGGAAACAATTCCCGGCCCGTCGTTAACCGTTTTGCAGGTATCTCACAGCCAGAATCGCACAGACCATGGACCAGAACAACGACGTTCAACCTCAGCAGAATCAGGCTGAACCAGTATTGTTTTTGTTCATTTTTACGAAAATATATGCTACGATTTTTCGTCTACAATGAAAAATCTTATCTTGCGTCTTCACTAAAAGTCTAAAAGAATGTGAAGATTAAAATTGTACCAATTCTATTCCAACTTACAAGAACTTATCTCTAAATTATACGTATTAAACATTCTTCCAAAGAAAAGAAGTGGGAATTTACCTATCAGCACTAGAATGGGGTGAGGCCAGTGGAGGAATCCTTTCCACAATTGCGTTCAATATAGATTATTGTTTTACGCTTTGGGTATGGTAGTCCTTGTGGAGTTAAGGGAAGAAAAGCCAAAAAGCCAAAAAGTAGTGTGATGAAGAAGCCAAAAGGGTAGAAAAATCTGAATACAGAAAAGTTAATTAAGCATGTAGTTTTTATCTCCCTATTTGTAGCTTTCATTTAAAAAAGATATGGGCTCAAATAATAATAATCTTAATAAAAATAGATTGACTCAGATTTTATTTTTATTTGATATCTTAATATATCTATAATTTTTATTACTATTTTTGTCACCATTAATTTAATTGGAGCAAAATTTTAAATTTTTATGAAATTAAAATTTAAAATAATAATTTTAAATTAAAATTTTTTAGATGCAGTGGGGCAATTGCCCCCACTTGCCCCCCACTGTGGCTCCGTCCATGTCTGTCGACATCATATGGATGAGATGGCAATGTAGTGATGTGTCCTGCTGTAATTGTACAAGTTTTAGGGTTTTATACAAAAACTTAATGTACCATATTTTGTACATGATGAATAATACCAAAAGTAGCTGTTTCACTCCCGAGGATATAGAAAACATACCGTTTTCGAACCTCGTTAAATTTGGTGTTCTTCTTTTTTCTTTAATCTCTTTTACTGTTAATTTCTCACCAATTTATTTGTTAAACTTATTGTTAAGATATTCTATTCCCTTTTTGACATTATTTGTATTTTATAGAAACTTGTTGTTAAGATATTCTATTCCATTTTTGACATTATTTGTATTTTAATTTATTTGGGATATCTCTTGTAATAAGGAAGTTGATTGGTATAGGATTCTACGATGTCTTTTGTTACATGGAAGTTGATTTGGTATAGGATTCATCTATCTGGGAATATGTAAAATTGTGGTTGGAAGGAACGAATCCTATATGATATAGAATTCTAAAGAATGAAGGGTTTGTTGGAGATAAACAAGTAGTCTCTCTAACGATTTTTTATGTTGCGTTTTTGTACGCTTAGGTGATTAATTACATGTTCTCATAAGGGTTTTTGTGGCTACTATACATGGGTTTTTTCGATGATCAATTAAAAAGGTTCACAACAGGTTTTTGTTAGACTACTTCCCCAGATTATGGTTTAATGTGGCTACACACATAGGAGAGTGTTTTTTGACTCAAGCGTTTTTTTTTGTTTATGTTATTCTTGATTTATCACTTGAGATTTTTTCATCTTTGTTATCATTTGTTGTTTTAAAATCCTCTGTTGAGATTAGCATGTGTTGGACCAATGGTGGTTGACAAATTGATTTCTACTTATGTTTTGATAATAACAAATTGTATAGAATTGGTTA
>JAOQMR010000002.1:6234189-6245640 GCA_027563865.1 Erythroxylum pelleterianum | reverse complement strand
GCTTTAAATAGCCTAAATTGTGGGTCTAATCTAACCAGTGTCCAACACCCATTGGGTACCAGCAGTTTTGTCACATTTCTACCATTTTGAAGGTCCGATACTAATATTAAAAAAAATAATTTAATTAAAAATCTAAAAGGTCCGATACTAATATTAAAAATTTTAAAAATTAAGTTTAGTACGAATGAACTTTATCTTAAAATTGTAATTTTTTTTCATTTTTTTATGTTATGGTAACATTGGAGGGGAAGTAATTTTCCAACTGCAGTAAATTGCAAATGGATGACGAACCAAAAAAGTTAGACATGGATCTTCCTACATGAATGGAGATACAGTCTTAAATTGACAGATGCCTTCAACTGGAGATACCCCTAATAACAAAAAAATAAATAAATATAAGAATAACATGAGGTTTCTGACAAGCATTAAGATTTGACTGTTCAAAATTTCATTATGACTTTCGTAAATTGCTCTTATAAAATTGAAATAAACGAAGAAAAGTCAACTTATTGGTTATGATCAGGTCGGCAACAGAGGATTGGACACATACCCAAACTCAGACCAGGTTCATTCTGGGATTAAGACGGTGAAACTCTACAATAGCTAAAACCCATAGCTTGCCGAGCTATAACCGGTTTGGTAAAACCTAAGAAGTACAGACACGGACACAGATACGAGATATGATACGGATACGAATATGAGGACATACCAACTTTTAAAATTTGGTGGACACAGACACGACATATATATATATATTATAAAATTAAAAATTAAAAAAAATTTAGAATTCATGATATGATATATATTGATTGATGTATTTCAAGACTTTCAACATCTTGATAGTTCATACATATTTGATACTTTATAAGTCCATATCAAAAAACATGGAACATATATTTTATAGAGCATATATTTCATTAAGCAATGTCCGAGCGATCTTCAGATGTGTCTGAGCTGTGTCAACCGTGTGTCAGTGGGTGTTCGACACAGAGACGTGTCCGACACGCGAACACGGCTCCATTTTGCCGTGTCCGTGCTACATAGGGTAAAACTAAACAATCATTCGCAACGCTCGACTATAGCTGGTGACTTTTTATGCAACAGTGACGACAACTAGCTTGAAGATTTCTCTCATAATCTCGGTTAGTGTAACACGATGTTTGCTGAATTCTGAGGAGTATATACAGGACTATCATTAGCATGGAACCGAGGCTTCTGCCGGATAGAATTCTCTTGTGGTGCACCATCTCATCTCTTCCTCGAATACTTGTTCTAAGCCTCTCCACCTTATTGTCACGGGTATCCACGAACTATTCAGGCAAAATTGGTCTGTTATTTATCGACACGTTTATCGAGAAAGTAACAGATGTGTGGACTGACTTGCTACACACGCCGAACATTCTGCTGTCGGCATCACCTTTTCTGAAAATACACTTATAGAGTGCCAACGTATCTTTTTAAAGGATATGTCAAGGATTTGTTTCTCCGTACTTGTTTTGTAACCTTAATTGTATTTTCCCTCCAATCAAAAAAAAAAAAAAAGCAGAAAGTAGAGGGTTAGAAAATGTTTAGCGGAGAGAGTGAAGTGTAGGCAACTACGCGTGACCTTGGAAGTGGTCATGTAAGGAGGGTTGATAAGGCCAGTTAATGTTGTTTATTAATCCAACGGCCGGCGTTGAAAGTAACACTACTGACGTAGACATCGTATGGTTGAAAGCGAAGCGTTCTTCTGTGCATTCGTCACGTCCGTGGTCCTGTTGGGACGGCCATTTTATAAGTCAAAAGAAAATGGTTCTCTTTTTTTTTTCCCCTTCCTAAAGTTAAAATTGTTTAATACTCTCCTTTCTTTTTTTCATTAAATGTTCCTTTCAATTAAATAAGAAAACTTGGCTTATTTATACATCATGAACAGTAGGTCATAAAAAGCTCTTTGTTGGCAGATATAGATTCAAGGACCAGTAGGGTGAAATTAATTCGCAGAAGATGTAATCGTTGCTTTGATTGCATAATAAATTAAGCTCCATGTAGGAATAATGTCTCACTTTTTAGATTAAATACAGGAGTCTAAGTTTACAAAGAATTTATTAAAGATAACTGGAGGACTGCCTTTGGATGTTTACTAGGTTCTGTCTCTTGACTTATAAACAAAGTCAAACGATGAATAGCCTAGTTAGTTTAGTTTCATGCTGGGAGTACTTTTTATTGATTTGAAATCTACAAAACAATAATTAAAGAGTGTTCATTTAACATAATTAACTAGATCTGTGGACAATAATCACCTCTAATTTTGATGTTGGATTCCATAATTTTTAACTCAAAGCTTGGACTCCATGCATTGGTTTTCTCTACTATCGTAACTTGATTATAGATTCGATAAGCCTCCCAAGTTAGTTGATACTTATTCTCTTTTACTGTATTGCATTAGATAATTAAACGATTGCTAGAAAATGCACTATCTAGTTCCACAATTACTACAAAGGCATAATTAATCACATAATTTGATATGTAGCTTAATTACTTACACCTACTCATTTGGTCTTTTTTATAGGTCTCACATGGTATAGAAACTTAATTTATTGATATTTAAGTTTTTAAAAATTACATTCCTCGTTTTTTTTTTACTACGATATATTATCAACCTTGGCTTAATTTTGACCTCTTCAAACTCTATTGCTAAAAACAAAATTAAGTGTTCAAATTTGGTTTGGGCTCGGTGTAATTCAAAGAAAAAGTTTGGATTGTCTCTTATAAATAACCTCAAATTCAATAAATTTTGCTCAAGTTCAATATTAATTTAATATATCTAATAAAAAATTTAATGTACTATACAATATTTTCAATTTAAAGTCTTGTTTATGTTAAACAAATACATAAAAATTAACGATTCTTGGACAAAATCTATTGACGCCAAGTTTTGATTTTGATGTCTTTAATAGAAGGCGCACTATGGACCTCAAAGTTCTATAGGCATAAATCTTAACGCTATAAGATTTTGAAGTCTGGCTATATAAATTCGTCGTCCTAGACAAGGGCAATGACAATAATGCTCTCTTTAATTTGGTTGGTCTTCTATTAATTAAAGGTATATTATAAAGGAAAAAATCAAAGGACAAAAAGAAATTTGCTTGATTAATGAAATTGCATATCACCATCGGTGGACCAATCGATGGTCATGACGAAAGCAGCCGGTATATATTGAAAATTCACATTAATCGAAGTCAACTCAGTCTGTGATTGGCCCCTTTCTAAAAGGAAGAACATTAAGTAAATTGGTCTCCGGCATTTTTAAATATTTTTTAATTTTATATTAGGCATTCTTGGCAAGTTCTTTTACTAAGAATTCGGGCATCCGCGGGTATGTGCCTAATCAGAAGGGATGAGATACTCTGATAAATATTATAATATTTTATTCAGTTTCATAAAATTTAGCCATTTATTTATGAATTAAATGATCCCATGTTCATTTATGCGGAACCTACGTTAGACTCACTTAAATAAATGACTGAAATTCATGTGACAAAATAAGACATTATAATATTAAATAAAAAATTTAGACTCCAATTAGAGATAGGATTCTTTGTCCATATTCCCTTCTCAAAAAAATATTTCCTAAGATGTGCAGTACCAAGGCAGTACACTTTCTTGTTAATTCAAGTCATTTCATAAGGGTACGTTGCTGACCTATCATATACGTAAACATGTAGTGTTCTAATCTGATGGATTTTCACGGGCAGAGTTTTGAGTTCTTTGTGAATTTAATTTGACGCAGTTGTTTAAGATTATACTTTATATACTTAGATAATTACATTTCATATTTTAATACTAAAGTTAAAATTTCTATAATAATTATTGTATAATTAAAATTATAAGGAGATCATACTTATAAAATTCAATTTATATTTATATATTATTCATAAATATTTTTAATTGTAGTTTTGTCAAGTCAAGGAATTGATAAATCAGTAAAACTAGCCTACATTATCTTTCTTTATTTTGAAACAATTGATCTTATAAATTAAAATATGAAGATAATTAAATAAACGTATGAGTGCTTATTAGGAAATAAGTCACTAAATTGACACGGCTGTGAGAATCCTACATAAAATATTATTATATGTTTATGAATTTCTTCATAATGATGACTGTATAATTGATTTTTAGACTTGAGATTACTAAGGTATCTCATGCATAAATTACTATATTTTGATGCAACTAATGATTATGAACTATATGAAGATTAAGTTGATTAAATCAAAAAAGAATTCATCACTCTAAAGTAATTAGAGAAAATGCTCTACTATTCTTGATTAATAGTGATTTATGAAATTTTCTGATCAAAATGAGTTGATATTTGAAAAGAATATCAATTATTAATTAGCAAAAATGAACATGATTGGATACAAAAAAATAGACACTATATACGCACTTTGTGCAATTGAAACATTAGATGACGAAAAGATTAAATTAATCATACACGAACAAGTTAAATCAAATTACTTTAACATCTTGATATTTGGGTAGTCATAACATCTTAGAAGACATCAATCTTAATCTATGATCATAGTTTTTTAATTTGAGAATTAAAGATAAACTAAAAGGAGTCTTAATTTATTTGATTTTAAAAATGAATTAGAATTAGAATTTATATTCATCCCCAATACATTAGGAACCTAACGGGTCACGCATAAAAGAGTATTTATGAAGGAAAAATCAATTTTAATTAAGTTGAACTTAATTATAAAGTTTGAGTAACTTTAAGGACCAAATATTATATATTTAATTTAAAATTAAATTAATTATAATTAGAGTTTGACTTTAATTATAATTGGGTATTTAATTTTAATAGAAAATTTTAAAACATTAATATTTTTGTATAAATAGGAATAAGCATAAAAGAGCTAGCATTCCTATTTAATTCCTCTCAAAAGTTGAGAAATTGGTCTTGTGATTTTATTAAAAGCTGGATACATGAATAGTTCATGGTTGACACAAAAAAAAAACTTTCAAAAGATTTATGCAGAAAAATCGAATCAGGTACAATTTCTTATTTTATAATTCAAGTTTTAATATTTAAATTATTCAATTATTAAAATTTGATCAAAAATTGTAAAAAAAAATTCAAGTACAGCTTTGATTGGATTATTTCGCGCTAACTTTTCATCTGCATAATTATTGCTTTTGAACGAGGCAAAAAAGCCAATCCAGGCACCTTTTTGGCTGAGTGTGAGCACATTTAGGAAGAAATCATGTCTTCCTTTTTTTTCGCCCCTTCTTCTCAATCAAAGGTTGCATATTCGAGAAGCAAACACAGGTTATTGGATGGTGTGCACAGCCAGCTCAAAAGCAATCTGATGAGAAAAGCTTATATTAACGGAGCAGGGTAGCTCCTTAACCATGATTCTACACTTAATTAATCAAGGGTTTTCATTAATTTGAACCGACATTGCAGTTTGACACATTAAATTAAGAGGGTATAGTACTATTCCATCCACCAACCGGCAGATCAGTGAAATTCCCTGAAGCAGTTGGAAAAATCTGAATCAAATGACGCATTCTTCACTTTGGAGCTTTCTTCTTATTCTCGTCTATAACTTGACTGTATTGTCGTTAAAAGGATTTAAAAAGAGAAGGTTCTCACTTCTGGCAGTTTTGTGCTTATAAAATAAGGATAGTCTTTTTCTTTAAAACACTCCTATTATTAATAACAAAGTTGGTGCTTGCTTGTGGGGTTCCATCTTTCCTGGATTCTACAACATCAATTTTTAATACAGAAACCTCAATGTTTGCTGATCCTAGACACAGTACTTTTATGCATTAGATAACTGTCCAAATCTGCATTGCCATTTATAGTGTCTCATCTTCCAATCCAAGGCCTGGAAGTAAATCTATGCTAATTGCATGCTGGTCAATTCTTACTTTTAGGGCAACAGCGTTGTTTATATTGACGAGCAAACTAAAAGATGTACTCCAAGTCTTGTAAGAATCGCCTCTAAAATGAGAAGTAACTTGATAAGTGAGGATATATGTAAAAAGTACAAAACACAACTAATAACAATTTGCATTACAAAACAAACAGAAAGATACATTGTTAATACTCAAACTCTTGATAATTCGCACTTAATATTGACTTAATACCAAGTAATAATTTTTTTATTTTTTGGATGATGTATTGTTATTTGTTTACTTTTTGTATATTATCAGTCTTTTTTAGGAGGGGATTTCACTCCATTATTTCGATTTATTTTCCTTTTTAGTGTTATCAGTGAGGCTTTTTATGCAGTGATCAAGGCATTAGAATTATCAAGTAGATTTGTTTTCAATCGTATTGCATACCTTCGTTTCCTACATATGCAATACTTGCTCAACAGTGGTAAGCAAAGCTCCGATGTGACTTGCCGCCCCCATTGTAGGAATGTACAAAAATAAGCTTATATCATCAGCAATCAGTTGCAGCGGATTAGAGTTTACTTTTCTGAATCACGTCACTGCTGTAAGAATCCAAAGACTTGATAACTCCATTAATGTAGTTTGATGCTCTGATGCTCAACTCTACCCTTGTTCAATTATTCCAACAAAATAATCTCAAGATAGTAGAAACTTTCAAGTTATTCCGTCCAGGTATTCTGTTGACTGTGACCCTACTCTTCTGTTTTATTTTTCCTTTTCCTTGCTTTTGGTCCACAAAGTTGTGACATCTCTCAAGAGTAGAATTAATTAGCACTTTGCTTACTGTTTCTTTCATTTCTGATTTCTTGGCTCTTTTAACTGACCATATCGCAGAAATCAGCCGTCCTGAGTATGCAACATTTTGGGAACAAATCAAGTTTCCAATGCGTGACTCGCTAAAAATTAAATAACGTGAGACTTTCATAAATACAATTTCGTTGTTCTTATTCCTATGCTTTTAGGCGTGAAATGATAAAACATAAGCCAAAACCACTTGTTCTTTTTTGTAACTATGTAAGATTATGATGGTGAAACTCTAGTCTTTTTTCTAGTATATTAATATTTGTGGGCTGCATATATTAATCTTCGTTCTCGTTAAGTCTCTTTAGTCTCAAATTTAGACAAAATTCAATATCATAGCTATGCATGTTCCTAAGGTGAACGGTGAAGTACCTCACATGGATTGGTTAACCACTTGGACAATCTTTAATGTTAACATTAGATTAACAATTCAGCAAAACCATTTCTTGAGTCATGAATATGCGTAAGAGTCTTCCACTTGGATTATCAATTTCGAGTCTTCTTGTCTATTTAATTGCATTAACATAGTATTTTCCTATTTCAGCACTATGTCATCCCATTTCATTAGGCAATTGGTGTTATTGAAAAATAAAATAAAATATCAGAACGATAAATTAAAATTTCAAGGCTTGGTGATGTCACCAACTTTTAGATCCATCACTCAATTAGAGAGGCATAAAGGTTAATTAATGTGTAATTAGGCGAACTTAAGAAGGTTGTGACAGCAACCTAAAAGGAATCAACTCATATTCTATATGCTTAATAGTTAAATACACTCTCTTTTCCTGAATCATCATTTGTTATGTATTCTATGGTACTGAGATAGTGACTTACTACTAAAAAACATGCAAGTTGGGAGTTCAGGGATAGAAACCAAGCGGATGGTTGTTGATAGGTTGTCTTCTTTCCTTTGTGATGTGTTTAGTTTTGGAAGATTAGGAATGGTAATTGCGATTTTGTGTCTTACTGGTTATGTTTTTACATCAAATACAATGTTGGCCTTATATATAAATATATACATGGCAAGGACCCAATGATTGAACTAAGGCATAGATATAGGCCAGTAGCAAAGCACACAATAATTCAGCCTGTCTGTTGTTATGCGTTTTGTAACGAAAATTGAGTTGTTAATCTTGTTCTCTATATTGGTTGAGTTTATATTAGTTACTGATCCAAAAAGCCAAGCCTGTTCAGAGGTACCAGGGACACGATGATAACAAAGGTTAAGAGTTGGATCGCTCTTTATCCAGGTAGATAATATTAAATTCTCTTTTAAAACACTAAGGAACTTGAGGGTTGGATTAGTATAGACGTGTCAACTAATATAGATTAAGGGGTTGGATTATTGAATAAATTGAGATATTTAAGAAGCCATTTTGATGTCTTCGCCTCTATATAGTTTGGTACAGATAGGCCAGCTTTGTAACCATGCTAAATCGTGGGCTTTAGACAGTTGCCCTACATAGCTCAATCCTTCTGGGTCAGACTCTTGTTTTTTTTTTCTATCTTTATCTTATCCAAAGAGTTCTCGAAAACCCTAGTAGTTTGTTTGCATGTTGGTCTCCCCCGGCTAGCCCAACTTGTTCAATTCATATCTTCTCCCGAAGGCTATACATTCCTTTGTTCTGAACAGACATAAGAAATGCCGACTATGATTTAAAAACTTCACGGTTGACTTGTTGTTCCCAAACTATCCTATTCGTATATCTCAATTTTGTTCTAATATTGAGAGTGAGTTTTGGTTGATCTGAGAGAATAATAATAGAAATTATAATGAATATAGTAAAAATTGAAAATAGATATGACTTATATTTCTCACTATATTAAAAATATGAAATATTGCACTAAAAAAAGATATAAAAATGTTGTTCATTTTATCATAATATATTATTGACTACCTTTTTTCATTTATTATCCATTTCTTTCATCTCATATGAAGATTCTTCAGTCTAGCCAGTCACTCTCGACCCATTCTTTGTTGATTCTTTTCCAACTACTTTCAGCAGTCATACACGACGTTGTAAATACCCTACTAAAGTTAATATAATTTTATTATTGATTCTAATAGCATATAGTATAGTATCGGTTAATACTCAATATTATTTTTAAATTTTTTTAAAAGCAATTTCTTAATTTTGAATAATTAAAAGTTATTTTCTATTATATAATTTATCTTTTAAAATGTAACTTCTATAAAATTGTTTAAAGAATTTTAACATATATCATATTTTTAATGGTGCAGAATCGGGCTTTAAATACTACTAAAGAAGCGGCCGATCATATTTAGTAAATACTGTGATAAACGTTACTTACATGTATAATAAAGTAAAAGCCTAACCATAAAAATTAAAAACTCATTCATAAGTGTATTTTCCAATTTTAAGGGGCTTTCAAAAAGAGTGCTCAACTTCTGCGGCAAAACGTTTTCATTTGATGCATTACCGCAGCCCAATGTAAATTAGGCCCACTTTTTACACATCAGTTAGCAATCGATGAAAGGGCATCAATTTAAATCTCATATTTTCAAATTGAGAGAGATATTAAGAAAGATCAAGAATTGTTACTGTTTATTAGATTTATAGACCCAATTCAATTCAGTGGGATCTTCATCGAACGTGAGAATTTTCCCTCATCCGGCTCAATGTTGAAGAATCCGCGGATGAGTTGTGGTTAGCGGTGAAATTCTACTCAAACCTAAAGACTATTTTAATAGATAGTTATAATGAGTTGCTCGTTACTTGAACCCGAAACTAGTCGGATGAAGTAGAAAATGGATTTAAAACATCCAAGGCACATTAGCATAGCGTACTCCTATTTGAGCCGAGGTTTGAACATTATATATATCTTAATCAAGAAATATATTCCATATTAAAGTTGATTAGAAATGTAATATGAGAAAGAAAATCTCATTTCATTCTATTGTTGGAGCATTTTGTTGAAAAAAATTAAAAATTTGAATATTTTATTGTCATTTTTGAAGTTCGAGCTAGAATTGAAAAAATTTGAAAGTTTTAGTATTTTATTATCATTTTTAAAGTTTGGACTATAATTGCAAAATTGAACAAAGTTTGAGATTTTTTTAATTAACCTTTTAACAAAAAAGAAAACTATATCATCAATGAGCATAAAATTTTCATTTTGTAATAATAATTGATTTGAATTAATAATGAACTTAAATATAATCATGTTTTGATAATTGAAACAATAAAAAAGATTTACGCTTTAAATAAAACCATATCCACTTAATCTAATACAATAATTACATCTTACATAAATCTTTATTCTCCTAAAATTTTACTTAAAATAAAATAACATAAATAAATATAACAAATATTAGGTTCAATTAAGAAAAATAAAATAAAATATCTTAAAACTCCTCTGTCATTAATGCTGTATTAACACTACAAGAAAATTACAATTAGCGACAAAAAATTTCCGACGGAAACAATATTGTAGTAAATTACCGGCATAAAATTAGTTTCCGTCGATAACATTATTGGAAAAAATTGCATTTTTGCGACGAACAAAATATCCATTGGCAAAGGTGGAGGAAAATTATTCCGACAATTTTTTTGACGAAATATACTGATAGAAGAGAGATGTCCGTCAGTAAAATAGACAGAAATGCTTGGCAGCATAAATAAGCATCGGAGTGCACCGATAGAAATGGATTCTGTTAGTAAATTCCCAACGGAATAACTATTTCTTCGGTAAAATTGAAAATTAAATGTCATCATTAGCTTCAGCTTCAACGTTTTTAATAAAACAAAAATGACATCGACTAAACGATGTCGTTTTCATACAATGTTAAACCTACCGAAGCCCACCACCTAGTGTTTCACTCTTTGGTTTCCCCTCTGTCTTATCTTCGCTTTCTCCTCTGTCACCGTCAGTGGTTCCCTGTTGCCGTCGTTGTCCGTGGTTCCCTGTCGTCCGTTGTTCCTTGTCCCGTCTCTGTGTCCATCTTATTCCATCGTGTGCCATCGTCGTTGTCTTCGTTTAATCGTCAGTTGAGGTAAGTGGTCCATCTAGTTTTACTTATGATGGTGATATTATTGTATTTGGGTTTTGTTTTTTACTGGGTTTTGTGTACTGCTTTGATTGTATGGGTTTAATCATCGATTGTATGTTTTGCTTAATTTGATTGTATAGGTTTAATCATCGGTCGTGTCTTCATTTAATCGTCGGTTGTGTATTTTGTGTTTTGTGTTTTGCCTCATTATGCAGTTGGGATGGTGTACTGCGTTTGGTTTTATGTTTTGCCTCATTATGCAGTTGTGTACTGCATCCATCTTCTTTCATCACGTGTTTTACTGCTTTGATTGTATGGACATTATGTGTTGGACCCCGCTCTTAGAGTCCAACCCTCTTGCGAACACGAAATCCTTAAGCGTGGCCATTACCCCGAATGATTCGTTCATTGAACCCTTATTGGACAATTATCAATTCATATTCATTACTATATATTTTAATTTCTTTAAAACATCCCAAAAGCCTTACTCTATGACGGGCCCAAACTAACCAGTCACTATGTTTGAACTTAATTCTCCTGTTGCGAACATATTTTGAAACCCTTCAATAGGAACTTAAATTGACTTCTTCAATTAAAATCATGGCTCTAAGTTTTTTGTTTAATATAAAGCAAGAATCACCTCAAACGGAGTTATACAACTCAAGATATCGTCAAAATACCACAATGGGCTC